>PVKA01004274.1:0-55255 GCA_004027165.1 Ctenomys sociabilis
TTGTATTTTACTTTGTATTTCTGCTTTTCGCTTGTTATACTAGGGAGACTATACGATATTTACACATGTGTGTCTGGTTTATTTCACTTATGAGTATATGTTCAAGTGGCATCCACTTCAGTATAAATGCTTCAAACTTATCATTCTTAATAGCTGAGTAATACTCCATTATATAGAAATACCACATCTTTTTCAACCAGTCCTCATGTGATGGACATCTTGGTTGTTTCCAAGATTTTGCTATCACACATTGTGCTGCTATAAACATAGGTACACATATATCTCTATGATACAATGTATCCAGATCCTTTGGGAAAATTCCCAGTAGGGGGATAGCCGGCTTGAATGGGATTTCTAGTCCTACTCTTTTGAGGAGTCTCACACTGACCTCCACAATGATTGTACCAGTCTACATTCCCACCAGCAGTGGAGAAGTGTTCCCTTTTCCCCACAACCTCCAACATTTGTTGTTGGTTGATTTCCTTATGATAGCCATTCTTTCTGGAGTGAGATGGTATCTCAGTGTTGTTGTTATTTGCATTTCACGAATGGCTAGCGATGTGGAGCATTTTTTCATATATTTATTTGCTTCTTTAATTTTGTCCTCTGAGAAGTGTGTATTCATCTCAGATCCTATTTCTGAATTGGGTCTTTAAATTTGAGGGCCCTGTTATATCTCAGTTCTTTATAAACTCTAGACAGTAGTCCTCTGTCTGATTGCTCATTAGTTAGGATTTTTTCAAAGTTTGTGGGTTGTCTTTTCACTTTGTTGACAATTTCTTTTGACATGCAGAAGCTCCTTAAGAAGAGTTGATTCCAGTTGTTGAGTCTTTCAAATGCTTCCTGTGCGAATACATGTTTGTTTATGAACTCTTTACCTACCCCTATGTCTTCAAGAGTTCCTCCTACTTTCTCTTCCAGGAGATTGAGTGTTTCTGTTTTAAAGTTTATATCTTTAATCCATTTTGACTTTAACTTAGTGCATGGTGATAGAGCTGGGTCAAGTTTTAGTTTTCGGCATGTAGAAAGCCATGTTTTCCAGCACCATTTGTTAAAGAGGCTATCTTTCTTCCAGTGGGCTTGTGTAGCCCCTCTGTCGAAGATAAGATGGCTGAGTGTTTTTGTAGATGCCGCTGCATCTTCTAATCTATTCCACTGATCCTCAGGTGTATTTTGTTGCCAATACCATGTTGATTTTATCACAGTGGCTTTGCACCCAGAATTTAAAATATGTTGAATTGCATGGATGCATTCATGAAATGCTAAGTCAGCATTTCTGTGTTTTGGATTGTTCAACTTCACTTGTCAGAATGAAATAGAAAATTAATTTCCTTGTTTTCCCAAAATGCCAGTCCTTCTCAGTGGAGAAATCTTTTTTTTTTTGGTCTTTTTTTTTTTGGAGACAGGTTCTCAACTGTGCAGTTCAGGCTGGCCTTAAACTCACTTTGTAGCTCAGGCTGGTCTCGAACTCACAACAATCTTCCTGATTCAGCTTCCCAAGTACTGGGATTACAGGCATGCACCACCACACCTGGCTTCAATGGAGAAATCTGAGGAGGCTGGAGGTACGGAGCTGCGTTTTGCATAATGAGAAGAGGAAGTGCATATCTTTCCTCATAGCCTCTAAAGCCCCAGAAATGATTTGCAAAAAACCCCAAACCAAAACAGCAAAAAAGGAAATTCTTTAAGTACATATGTGGTATCGTCAATTAATCTATATTGATTTAGGAAGTGTTAAGTTGCAGTTATGTACCAAGGAAGAAAATTCTGTGATACAGAGCTGATGGTGGTGTGCAGAGATCATGGCTGGCTGAGGCTCTGCAGCATTGTGAACTGGAATGACCAACTATCTCATGTCCCTGGAACTGTCCTGGCATCAACACATAAAATCCTGCATCTCGGGAAATCCTTCAGATGTCGCCTGAGATGGTGGTAAAATTTGTTACAGAAATAATGTTGACAGGAAGAAGCTAATTTAAAGCCAAGAACATAGTTTGTGTTTCAGGGCAAGCATGTCTGCTATTGGTCACTGGTACTCGATCATCTAATGATAAAGGGGTAACCCGGAAGAGTCACAGTACACATTTCCATTCTGCAGTAGACACTGAAAAGTGCCGCATGAGGAGTTACATGAGCTGGTAAAAAGTAACTGAGATCGGGAAAGTGAATGCGGTGGAGCTCCCAAGGAAACAGTTTACCGGCCATTTTCAGCAGTGGAGTAAGTTAGAAATCAAGCCATGCACTTTTTAAAAATGTGTTTACTACAGGCGCTCACCACACAGATTGGACTCATAGCGATCCATGTGTTTTCAGCCTCCCAGTGGCTGGGATTGCAGGGGTGCCACTATGCGTCTCAACTGCAGTCTCAGTGTACCCCGGGGGTGGGGCTGGTATAGCGTGTGGTGCTGGGGGTTGGACCCCAGTCCCCGTGTGCTGTTTAAGCAGGTGCTTTAGTCTGCTGAGCTGTCTGGCCAGCCCTAAACCATGCATTTTTCCAGGTTTTCTGATTTTGAAGTAGCTATCAGCATTTAAAGGTCTTTCTCTTCTCTAATTCAAGGTGAGAGTATTTGCTAGTCACACTGTGGGCACTGTGGGCTGCTGAGTATGAGCAGCACACCTATATCCCTGATGGTGGGAACAGGTTCTTCGAGGTGTGTGTGTGTGTGTGTGTGTATTTTTTTTTTTTTTTTTTTTTTTTTTCAGAACCGGGGATTGAACTCAGGCCCCTGCGCTTACCAGGGAAGCACCCATTCCACTGAGCCATATCCCCAGCCCTCGTAAGAGTATATTGACATGGATGTTGGTGACCCTATGGGGCAAGCCCACACTGCTTTACAGGGTCATGAGCTCAAGGGTAGAAGAGCCTCCTGTAGTTGGAGATTAGAGAAGTAAAGAAAAACTGGGAAAATCTAGGGGAAACCATATTCTCAGCATTTATTTTGCCTCTTTTCCATGCAGAAAAGATGCTCTGAACAGGAAACATCACAAAACCACAGCTACATTTGCTACATTCTGAATAATAAGTGAGACTAGAGGCTCTTGGGAAACACATGCAAATATGGAAAGGAGATGCAGAAGGTTTCCGCAGATCAGCGGCATCTGGAAACCACAGACACTAGTGCTTGAAAAGTGGAAATAGGAAGCAGAAGAGGAGCTTCTTTCTCTTTCATGGTATCTATTGGATCTTATTTATTCTTTCAGTTTCTTATATGGGGGAGACAGTAGAAATTAGAAAAAAAAAAGAAAGCAGAGGAAATAGTTTATGGAGGGCTGTCGTTCTCTATTGGGCAGGATTCCTGGTCTTGTGGAGGTTCTGGAAAGTGTACTTCAGCTTCTTCCTCCTCTTCTTGGACTGGGATAATTTCAATCTCTTCCTCACGTTTTGGTTGGGAAGACACCTCAATTAGCTCAACCATCTCTTCCTTTATTTCAGCTGATGGCTCTTTTTTCTCTTCAGCTGACAGCAAAACCACATTCTAGAACACAAACACATTTTTCTTGACTCTGCTTTTGAGAACAGACGTTGTTATTTGAGAACAACGTTCTCAATAATCAGTACACATATTTACCAGGTATTGCTTAGTTTTTATGCTGCTTATCTTATTATGATGCATAATTATTATTATGCAGTATACCTCCAGTTACCAGGACTAAGTACCCAGTCGCTCAAATCCTTTTCTCCTCAAAACTCAAGTTTGAGTCAACCATGGGGGATTTCAGGCTTTGCTCCTTGGCCTGGCCTGGTCACGTGGCATGGGAAAGGAGTGCCACGTAACAGAGGAGCTTGGATTCTAGGTCTGGCTTTTCTGTAATGACTATCACCCTGGGGAAATAATTTCCTTTTTCTTATCCTACTTTCTACATTCACAAAAATAAATTATAAATCTATTTAAAATCTAAGTTCTAAAGGAGTAAGCAGATCTAAGTAATCTGGTGCAGTAGGAAGATCTATCCTTGGGACATTCATACTTCCTAACTTTGGAGTCTCTTCAAACCTATGTCTTTGGGAGAGAACATAACTGAGGGTGGGGAGAAGAGGCAACGCAGAGAAATGGAGTCAGAGAACCAGTGACTTCCCTCAGGCTTGTACTCCAGCTGCACTGGGCATCGTAAGTGTAGAATTTTGAATCTGAAATGGAAGTCTGAAGTTGAGAAGGGAGGAAGGTCCACTCATTGTAGACCCATGTTCCCCATCTAATTCTAATCTCATTTAAAATTTTGTCACCACTGATATCTTCTGCTTCTAGCAATATGGAAGATCATCTTTAGCAAAGAGCTGAGTTTCAAAGTGTCACTGGATCCTGCTCTCTGTGAAGGGCACTGTGTGGGTGAGGAGCACCGCGAGCCCGGTGATGGGCAGTGTGGCCTCTACTTACGGCTTTGGGTCTTGAGCACAGCCTTTTCCATTCATTCTCAACGATGCCAGCTGCCACAAGCTTCTGGAAGATGGCAAAGAGCAGCATCACTGATAGAATACCCTGGAAAACAGCAGGGCAAGGTGACAAGCCATCACAGTGCCAGGAGTGTGCTGGTGCTCGCTATGTGGCTGTGGCCCGAAGCACTATGACCCAAGACCAGGTCTTCTGGGGAGAGACAGCCAGTGTGGAAGGCAGTGCCTTCTGTCACCCTAGCTCTCTCCACTGCTTCAGGCACACAGCAGATGTGAACCATGTTGCTGAAGAAAGCAAAGCATGAGTGATCAGCTGAAGGGTCAGTTTGGTGTAGAGTAAGCATTGGGGTCAGAATGAAATTCTGCCCAGCTCTATGTGGACGTCACACCAAGCAGGTGACTCTGTATATTGAAGCATGTGCATTTCCCTGGCAAACTCAATACTGAAAACACCATGGTTTATAATATCTGGAATTTTTCACACTCCTCTAATTTAATAATAATTAATATTAATTGCATTGATTTTATTAATATTGTTAAACACAGTGCTCTCTTGTTATCACTGTTCTAAGTACTTTGTATGCATTCTCAGTTATTCCTCAGAATAACCATAGGAGCTAAGCAGTGTTATATTCCCAATTTACAGTTGAAGAAACTGAGGCAGGGTATAGGTGAAGTTCTTGCCTAAAGCCACATGGGCAGTAAGGAACAGACACACATCAGGGCCTAGAAGTGATTCTCATAGTGAGATTGCTGCCCAGTGTTTCCTCTTTGGAGAGAAGCCCCGTTGACACTCACCAGGTACACAGACTGTATGTGGTAACAGTATTGCTTGGCTGGGACGTTTTCCTCAGAGGGAATGGCCGGTTCACAGTTGTATATGTTGATGTATGGCACGGGAGTATTAATAAGAGTCAGCCTCTCCATTTTTAAAAAATGAGAGAGTTTAATATTAAGTATGTCCATGATCAGGAGAATTATTCCAGAAATGGCTGCAAAGAGGGTCAATGAGTTCAGTGTTACTTTCACTCTGATCTGAAACAGAGACAAACAGATTGATCAGTTGGGTTTTGATTTCCACTCGGAGAATACAAGCTTGGAGAGGAACCCGGGCTCTGCCTCCCCAACACACAAAGGGGCTGTGCTGCAACCTGTGAAAGTTCTTGCTGAGCATTTGAGCCTCTTTCTCTACATTGGTTTTTACACTATCGATATGCTGTTCAGTCTTGTGTCTTTCTCATTTAATTTTGTGGAGCCTCCATCCACCCAGCCTGTGAATCCCAGTTCTAGGAGTGATCATTCTTACAGCTTGTGTCCTTGTATCTTTGGCCACTAAGATACTACTCAGCAACTTTCAAATGTGTGCTGACTAAGTTAACACTGTGTTAACTCTTGCACAAGAAGGCAGGAATGAGGATGAGGAGGTTCTCACATGGCCCTCCAGTGGATGGTGGTACAGGCATGGTAGGGAGGGATCAGCTGGAAGGCCTTGGGGCCACACCATCGAAGACGGACAAAATGGCAGTGGTGACAATGCCGGTAGTGGCACCCAGCTCCAGCCAGCCATGTTTGCACCTGCAGCTGGGGCTGATGTGGGCAGTGCAGGTGAGAGAGGGCAGACTTGTGTCATGCAGGAATGACTCAAGTTGCAAACAGGAAGATACATGTGACAAGTACCCTAACAGTACGGGTCACTGCTGAGTATGTTACAAAGCATTTGAGGGATGCATCCCTCACTAGGTGACATGCATGTGGCAAGCTAGTAGAGGTAGGCAGTATTTGGGGAATAGAATAATTTGATCTTCAAGAATAGCTTCTTCCTCCCAGGTGTCTTCTAGAGAGGAACCAGTGGAGGCTGCTCTGTCCTTTCCGGACTGCTGAAGTGACTCTGTCTGGTGCATAAAACCAAGCACTGGGACAGGGTTTTCTGGGAAGGAAACTTGCCAGTATATGCTTCTCAACTCATTTAGCACAGCCTCTTCTCGGGTGGCAGTATGCCCAAGAGTCATGCAAACAGGACCGCTCATAGCTACTAGAACATGGTTCCTTATGCCTCCCTCCCTCCCGGGGCTGTTGTCACTGTCTTCATTTCACAGGTGAAAACTTGAGGCTCACAAAACTAAACTGGTCTGCTCCAGGTTGTGACTCAGTGTTATAACTTAGGTAGAACTTGAACCCATTAGAACCCTGATCAGGTAATTTTTCAATGATCAACTGGGAGAAGAGGCATGGTTTGTAAAAAGATCTAACATTTTCACACAGCACCTGGTGTGACAAGACTGTCTGTGCCCTCTCCAGGGTGCTGGCTTTCAAGTTTGAGATGAGTAAAATCACAGCAGAACCATCAAGAACCTCGGGCTTTGGCAGCATGGAGTCCCTGATTGTAATACTCCTTAAAAGTCTGCTTTCCCCTGAGAGAATCTATCCTTCCCTCATGCCCAGGACAAAAGGACATATGGTTACTTGCCAGACTCTGCCTGGAGGTTTTCTCTGTGGCTACCAGGAGTGATCCAGAAACAATAAACTGTAAAAAAGAGAGGTGCGGAGGGTGGGAGGTGAGGGGTGGAGAAAGGACACCAAGGGGAAGATATAGGGAGGTCACTTTCAAACCCAAGAACTGTCATGGAGATGTTGTTCTCACCTGCAGAAGCTTTCTCTACCTGTGCACCACTTTTACCAACCTCCTTCACTTTTCAGTAGGAGCATTTCTTTACTCAGGCTCATCTACATCTAATCTGTGACACTGTACCATTCAGCCTTGGGGCTGGGAATATTGGAAATGCACAGAGACAGAGCTCACGTTTCTCTGTCAATACACCAGGCTGCTGGAGCCCTGTAGTCCATGGCATCAAATAGGGTTGAACAGCAGCAGCCATTCCAGCACCAATCCTTACTGATGGGGTTGCCCTCAGCCCTCTCACAGTGTAACTCAAAATAATGTCCCCAAGTAGCATGGCAGGAGAATGTCAGTGAATTTTTGTGTTGTGTTCTATTTTTTTCAACTCATGAAAATGCACTTTGCAGTCCACTGTCCCACGTACCTAGTGCCCCCTTCCCTATCAGAGCTCACTGTGGAGGGGGCTGCCTGAAAGGTCTCCCGCCCCTGTGCAGACCCACAATGAGCACCTCTGAATTCACATGCATCATGACCATCGGCTCAACCGGGAATCTTATACTCAGGTCAGTCAATCTCTCTTCCCATTTAGTGAGTTTAACTGGACAATCTAGTTCCTGTCCTTGACCTTTCTTTCATACACAAAGGGCCTGGAGCTGTGTAGCACTCTCTTCAACTTTCTCACCAGTGGTCACTGTTTTCTCGCTCACCATAATGCCTCCCCAGAGAGGGTACCACACGGCCACACAGATGGGTCCATGGACACCTGTGGGAATCATCAGCAGGCCTCCCAGCGCAAGGTGGAAGAGCCCGTTCATGATCTGGACAGCCTGGGGACAGAAGAAGGCATGGTCATGAGCCAAGTTGTTGTTGGAGGGAAAGGGAAGAGCGGGAACCCCGGTTGTTGACTTGGTCCATGCAGAAAGTCTGAAGGAGAAGGGAGAGGTGCTGAGGATCATACTTTCTTCTTTTTCAGGTCAATTTTTTCCCACCATTGGTTATTTCCAAGGACCAGAGATACCTGGGATTTTAGTAATGGGCTGGGGTGGGAGATCCCTAACACGACCCCTCCCAACCAAGTGGTAACCTAGGTGGTGATGTCTCTAGCACATGGTGTCAGCTGCAAAGAACACATCAAGAGGATCTCATGGCTTTTGATCAGGTTGGACTCTGCACATGGCCTGAAGCATCAGCTGTGGCAGAACAGCTTTGGGACATGGAACAGTGAGGGAGACTGACTTACACCTAGAGCCTTGGATTCCCTTATGAAGAAGCTCTGCGTGGGGCCAACCGCCGACATCCTCTGGAAGTTTACTTTTTGAGCAGGTTGCATAGAAATAGGATCCTTTTGAGGCTCTGCTGGGAAAGCTCCATTCATGGAATTTCGAGGTGTTATCATTTTGTTCTCAGCACTCCTAAAATAAAATGACAAATGAGCACAGCAAGGACAAGGCTTAAAGAATACACACAGACATGCATTGTACATGGCATTTCTTCAAAGGTAGAACATGCCCTGGCATCCCTGCCAACAATGCCAGCCTCATCCTTGCCCCAGATGGTCCCTGCTGACCCATTCTCAGCATTTGGCAAGATGCTCCACCTCTGATCCATTGGAGGACACCAGCAGGGAGCCATGTCTGGGCTCCAGGGTACCCATGGGGGCTCTCTGAGAGATGTGAAGGCCTTGTCCCTCTATGTATCTGAGTGCATCTTGCGGGCTTTACATGAGAGTCTGGTGAGAAGCATCCTTACCACTCCACTCCTCTCTGCTGCCTTGAGCATGCCCATCTCGAAGGCTTTCTTCAGTGGTGAGTCAGATTGTGGCCACCTGCTTCAGACTGCCTGAGTTTAAATAGAACTCCTTCAATTCGCTCTGAGGTGTTGGATGGATGCTTTAAGTTTCCTGAGCCTCAGGTTCATCAGTGACAGAATGGCAGTAATAAAATTTATCTCATAGGTTTCCATAAGACTGAAATGCGCTGATGGTTCACGGAAGGCTTTGGATTCAGGTATCAGCCTTTCACAGGAGCCCTCCTGGAACCCCCACTCGACAACTCATCCTCTTGCTTGTTTTCTTTCTCCTCAGATATCCTACTTTCATTGCTCCATGCCAGCCACCCCTGAGGACAGTCACCTTGGTCTTTGTTGGTTGTGGCTTTTCTCATGGAATGTAAATTCAAACAAAGTATAGCTTTTGGGTTTTTTTTTTCACTCAGTATTTTAAAATAGTGGTTAGATCTAGTAGCTTCTTAATAAATATAATTGAAGGAGTGATCAATATATGTAATGCGCCCATGTCTGAATAAATAGTAGCTGTTTGTTACTATTGCTGTTCTTTTGGGTCTTACTGTTTTACCCATCTGTAAGATGAGAACAATATTCCCCTTACGGAAGTGCGCCAGGAAGAAAACCAGTTATCACGAGTGAAAGAGTGTGCTCAGTCCTCTGCTATTCCTCATGGGCAGACCAGTTTGGAGGGAGAGGGTGCTGGACACTTTTCTGGTTCTGACATTTGCTCTGTCAGCTTTTTTGAGTCTGTACTTTCCTTTGCTATTCATTTGCTTATTTGTCCACTTGTAGGTCCTGTAGACCTTTTCCTGGCTTCCAGACACCTTCCTGAGGTCTCATCTCTGGTCTTTATTGACTGCTACTCATGTAAAGAGCCTTCCAGGTGAAGAGTGTCTACCAGCACCATAGGAGCAGTGCAGCTGAGGTGAGACAGGTGAGTCTGAGCCTGTTGCATTTGTTCCTCCTTCACAGCCACCATGAGATGCCATGAAGGCCGCATCCTCTGACCCCACAGAGTAGACAATGAATGAAGCAGTGCCTCTGCTTTAGAGAGGAGGAAATGGGGGTAGAGATGTAGGCAACTTGTTCAAAGTTCCATGACTATTGAAGCTTGGAAAGAAGGCCTCAGATGGATCAACTGAAGTGTCCATGGAGCCTGTTGGCTGCACAGGAGGGAGTCAGGCTTTGTCAGGCCAGCCTCCCACCTCCCTCAGATCTGGGTGCCTACTGGGTGGTTCCAGGGCAGCTGAAAACAGGATGGAGGGAGGAGGACTCGACTGGGTGCTCCTCTGCACTGCCACCCTGCCCTTGACTGCCACGTGTTGTGTGACCCTGAGGGTCCACTTCTGGTCATGGATGCCCCCAGAGTTTATTCACATAAACCACTAAAGAGGTTGCAGATGAACTGCAGCCATTGGAAATGAAGGCTTAAGGAACTGTAGCTCCCCAAGGGTTTTTAGCAAGTATTGAGTGGGCAGGAAAGCGCTGTTCTCCTCCCAGAGGGGAGCTTTATACAGAACTTGAAGGTCGGAGGCCACTGAGCTTTTGAACTGAAGGAAATGATTGGCTTGTCATTGTTTAAACTTTTTCTTATTCATCAGCTCTCTTTTTTTTTTTTTTTTTTTTGTCTTTTTGAGACAGGGTCTCACTATGCAGTTCAGGCTGGCCTTAAGCTCACTTTGTAGCTCAGGCTGGTCTCGAACTCACAACAATCCTCCTGCTTCAGCCTCCCGAGTGCTGGGATTACAGGCATGCGCCACCATGCCTGGCTTCATCAGCTCTCTGATTAAGGGTTTTTATTATTGGTGAGATGAACCTTTTTTTTTTTTTTAAGTTATTTGATATATGGTCTCACTATGCAGTTTGGAGTCATAATGATCCTCCTGTCTCAGCCTTCCCAGCTCTGGGATTACAGGGTGTGCCACCATGTCTGGTTTAGGGGCCAGCAAGGCATGTAGTACCAGGAACTGACTCGGGTCCTTGTGCTTGCCAGGCAGGCGCTTGGACTGACAAGCTTTCTCCTCAGCTGGAGATGAACTTCTTAATATAGGCAAATCTTTCTGGGGCATTTTAGGCTGACTATACAAAGAATTTCATTTTTGGAGATGCATAAAATTAGAACTTGCCCCTCTAGTCCTAAGGATATTGTAGATTCCCACAGGTTTGCCTTATCATTAAAATGTACATCCAAACAGCTTTAGCATAAGTCTTCCTTTTAAGATTTGTGAGGGCCAGCAAGATAACTCAGTGAACTAAGGGCATGCTTAGGCAAGTGCAGGGATCGGGGTTCAATCTCCCATGTGCTGGCCCCACCCCTAGGCACACTAAACCAGCCACTGAGACCAGGAATGGTGGCACACTCCTATAATCCCAGTGCTGGGGAGGCAGAAAACAGGAGGATCACTATTAGTCCAAGTTGCTTAGTGAGACCCTGTAACAAATACATTAACAAAAGGCTTGCTAACATTGTGTGGGCATTATTTCATGCCTGTATCTTATAGTCTGAGTAACTGCTGTGAAAGTCACAATGTACAATGTATTAACTATTGTTCCTCCCCTGTTATCTTGTTTTCTTTTGATAGTGTTTTTTGTTTTTAAATAAAAAAATACATAACACAGTGACTTAAATACGACCTAACTCATAATTGTGCTTAAAGACTAGGGGCAGATTACTAGTATAGATTCCTTACTGCATTTGTCAAAATGTGCTAATAGTAGGATTTTATTTTCACTGATGATAAAATCAGCACTGACACTGAAGTCAGGATCCCATGACCACACACCTGGTCCTGTTTTATCACAGTAACTTCTGCAAATCTTTTTTGATATCTGAAGGCTCTGCTGCCCCCAGCCCACCCCTTGCAGAGCTCACAACCACCATGGGCTCTGGTCTGAGTAATGACGTTTAGGTCTAATAACTCCATCGCATACTGAGAAGTTCAAAGCAGCCTGACTTTTGCTACCTCAACTTCCTCCTCTGTCTCAAAATAGCTCTGCATCTGTATCCTTGCTGGCCTCTGGCGGTGCACAGGGCTCTGACTTCTTCCCTTGTGCCTTCAGCCTACCTCTGTCTTCCACCACTGCCCCATCACCCACTCTGTGTGCCCCGCACAAGTAGCCTCTCACTCTGGCTGTTAGCACTTAGTTCAGTTCTGCCACTTTCTCTGTGTTCTCTATAAATTCAGCTACCTTGCCCATTGCAAACTCTGCCTTTTAGAACATGAGATAGTTTGCAATTGTTAAGGTACCCCAAACTCAAAGAAGAACTGTTATCATTGGACCCTTTTTCTGGCCAAAATCCACCCCTGAGCCCAAAGGTTCCCTTCCTCAAACCCGCAGTGTTGGGGCTGTGACCCCTTGTCCCCTTCCTGTACCCCATGTCTTCAGAGCCCACACCCTGCCACTGCCCCCACTCCTGACCACCCATTTGGTGCTTCTCTACTGCTGTCTGCCAACCCCATTCAACTGGAATAGCAGCTCAGTTCAAAGACTGATGCAAATGCCACAGCCTTTCCGGGACCTGGGCTGCTGCCTGCTGTGCTGCCCAGGCTGAAGACCTGGAGCAGGATTTCATGCTCACTCAGTCTCCCGCGGTCTGTGAGTCCAGGTCCTGTGATTCCTAGCTCTGTGATACATCTCGCACCCAGTGCTACCTCAGAAGTTTTGTGATTTCCTTCCTGGATTAGTGTAGATGTCTTTTTCGGGGTGGGGTGGGGTGCTTCGATTACTCTTGTCTATTTTGCACATGGTTGCTGGGTCAAACTTGCCAGACTGCAAATTCCTCTTTGCCGAGTATATATATCCCCGCTGCCCTGAGATAGCCTGCTGAAGAAGCTCAACCGCGTCCTGCTCAGGATACCACCCCAGTGCACACACTTGCAGCGCCCTGCATCCCCCTGGCCCGAGGCTGGCTCTGTGCCCTGACTTCTCTGAATCCATTCCTTTTGGCCTCTGCACTTCCTTTCACTGTGAAGTTCACCCTAGGGCCTCCATTTGCCCTCCTCTCCCCCTGCAGGCTAATTCTCTTTCAGTTCCCAGTCTTTTGCCTTTGTCTTTCTCTCCTTTGTCTCTGTCCCTTTCTGCTCACTGAGGACTTTCTTCTTGGTAAATGGCAACTCCTCTCATGGAGCGAACGTTTCTTAGGGGAGTTGTGTGTCCCACTAGGGTCCACGGGGACCTGTTTCCTGTGTGCCATGAGCCCAGCAAGCATGCCACTGAGCAACAAAGTCTGCTCCTCCCTTTCAGCAGGCTTGCAAATGCTCGGGTTGCCAGTCCCAAAGGTGGTACTTTCATCTCACCAAGCCAGCGGTGGTGAGGTCATTTTAAGAGAAAAAGGGAATTAATCTCTCTCTGATTTCAGGAACCATGATGACATAATTGAAGCTAAGCCCGCAGCCATCACTGGTGCCTCTTCGTGTCTCCCATGCCTGCTTTTTCTCTACTGTTGGCATCTTAGGTTATGTGTCTGAGGCAGGACTTTGTAGTTAACTGCATGTCCACTGATCCCCTATAGAAGCCTTAGCCTCTGAGGCTTAGCATCTCCCCAGCTGCAGTTCCATGCACAGTGTCATTGGAATCAAAGGCATGTACAGCGGGGGGATTGGGATCATCTGTCTATGGATGTGGCTCTGTTCTTATGGCACCAGGCAGCCTCAAAGCATTTGCATTTCAGCCTGCATAACCCCCCTACCAGGTTTTGCCACTGCCCATTTGATGGGGGAGGAAGCCGGCAGGCTGAAGCTTAGTAGCTCACCACAGGTCGTGTGGCCTGCATGGCAGAGCACCCGCTGGAGCACAGGCAGCTGAAAAGTATGCGTTGGCCTACAGGCTGCTGGCTTCTTTTGCCTCTATAGAACAGCTTGTAGCTGGCTGTCCAGGGTCATTCTTGAAAGGACCAGTGGTCAAAGAAGTGGGTGGGTAGCAAGCTCGGAAATCACACCTGCTCAGGTTATGGCACTATTAGAAGCTGGACCAGGTCATCCTGGAGTTAAGGCACTTTCCATTTTCTAAAACCACTGCACTCCTTACCCGCCATATCCGTTTAGCCCCTGTTCACAAAGCCCGCAAATGTCTTACCTGACTCTCTGAGGCTTTGACGCTCGAGGGCTGATTGGGACGTTTGTGGCTCAGTTCAGAATGCTGTCCTTGCTTTCTCAGGTCGTGGAGGGTGAGTGAGACAGACCAGGCCTGGGGCTGGTGTCTCTGGTGGACACCAGGTGACAGGAAATCAGTAGCCTCTGCCACCTTGCGCTCTGCTCCAATTACTTCGGTTCGATGTAAGCTTACCAGAGCCAGAGGAGGCACAGAAAATCTTGCGCTGTACCAGTTTCACTTCTTGAAAAGTACCCCAGGGGACAGCCTGGGTGCTTCATGCTATCTTAATTAGAAGAACTTCTACAGCCCCCACCCTGCAAACAGGTGTGGGTGGTGGGTCCCTAAGGGCAAGAAGGGCTCTCAAAGTTCTCCAAAGATGGGCTGGTAGGGCCAACTTTTACCTTTTCGCTTCACTTGTAGGGATGAGTAGGCGGGGAGGCGGCGGCTGATCGTGCATGCGTGTCCTCAGGAGGGTCGGACTCCAGGTTGTCAAATGCGACACTCCTGTGCTTTCTCAGGGGCCTAGTGGGCCATGTCTGCCTCATGTGAGATTCAGCAGAATGGCGTGAAAGAATAGCAGTGCTGCAGAACATGAGCCAGGGGCTTGAAGCAAGAGTCCATTTCCAAGTTTGGGGACAGAATTGGAGACAGTACTGTAACCCATGGACCCTCCCTGCCCTTCTGTCAGCCTGGTTGGAAGCAGTGTCATGATTACCTTAGTTACTGGCTGTTCAGTGAGGCCCCAACACCAGTTCCTTGGGGAGAAGATGCAGACCCCACCCCCAAGCCCTCAGGAGAGAGGTCACGTATCTAAGTAATCTAGAATTTTCTTACAGGTCAAGAAGTCCCCATGTTGTTGTTATAAATAATTCATCCTAAGGTAAGTGCACTTTCAAGTACTTCAGAGTTTTGTGGTTCTGTTCTGATGAAATGCTTTGCATTTTTAACAGGACAGGAACATTGATTGGGTTCTTGCCTGTATGCCTCACACTGGCCACATAAAAAGTACTGTAATGTACAGTATTGATCAATTCTGTTTTATAACTGCAGAAACAAAAGCTTGGGAAATAAAGCACCTTTCCCCAGTTCTCACAGCTAGCAAGCAATAAAGTAAATGATATTCATAAAGCAGTAACATCTAAGTTACAAGTTTTTAAAAGCTAGTGTTTTACTAAGTGGGTTTTAGGTTGCAGGTGCTGATAAGGTCATTTCACACATTTCATTTATGATTTACAGTAAATCCATTAAATAGAAGATATTTGTATCACACGTTAGCCTAGGAATTTAAGGGCCATAAGGCTTAAGTAGCCAGTTCAAGTCCACAGTTCTATATGAGGAAACATTTTAACCTAGCTGTGGCCCCAAGACGTCACCACTGCATGTCGGGACTGTCGCTCTTTAATGTGCCTCAGACCTCACACCCTGAACATTGCCTGGTTGTCTGATGTTTTTCAGCAGAGCTTCACTCCATGGGAAATTAAACACCAGCCCCCTTTCTCCTGCTGTGCATCCTACTGCAGCCATCTCACATGCTGAGCTCTTTCAGCAGATGTGATAGCTCATGAGTCCATTTATTTCAGCCTGCGAAGTCTCTGATTTTCTATGCGTGGGATGTGGAGTTAAGGATCTTGATGAAAACCCTGATTCTCAATACACTGCTGGCATGGATTCGGGAAAGTTAGCTCCGTGGAGCTCCAGGTTCATGCTTGCAGAGGCAGTGTAGCACTATAAGGTGTGGTTCCAAGCATGCTCTGGGGGTCCCCTGGGACTCTTGACAACATTGATGGTGCCCACCAGCCCAAATTATTTTAATAATAATAACAATAATAATGATAATAATGTTATTATTCTTCCTTTCTGCAAGGTTATAGTGATAACCTCAGGATGTAGAATACCAGAGAATCCAGGGCAAAGGCACTGAGAGAATTCAAATTTTTTCTGCTGTGTTGAAGGACAGTGGTAGCTTCCGGGCTTTGCTTTGCTTTGGAAGCCTTCACTTTTAGCCACTTCCTGACTCTCACTGCTCCCAGATTTAACTGAATTAGGGTGTTCACATGTTTTGGGTTGGGGCTCAGAGAAGTCCTCAGGTGACAGCCAGGTCAGGAGTTGTCACTTTATAGCAATGAGCACAGAAATTACTGCCTTTGTTTACATTGTTTTATTTTGGAAAACAGTTATTTTAGGGAAAATATTATTTATATTAACATTAGTGCTACCTCAAGAGTTTCTCAGAGATGAAGAGATTCTGAGCTCAAAAAGCTTGATAGTGGTTGGTGTAGGGAGGAAGACCATGGCCTCTAGAACGTGCAGGGGAGCCTGTTGCTTGACATCCTGCCACTATGAGCCTGTGGCCTTAAGAAAATCACTTACCATTTGGGGCATAGTAATAACATCCATTTGTTAGAGTTTATGTGAGACTACATGAGTAACAGGCATAGCATGTGGTGTGACATTGGGACACAGTAGCTGCTGCACAGATACTCACCCTCCACTTTACTGTTGTTGCTGTTCTAGTGGACCAGCTCAGGCAAAGTCTGTGGGCCAATCCATTGTTCTTGTCGTGTGTGTGTGTGTGTGTGCGCGTGTGCATGTGTGTGCGTGTGTGTGTGTGTGTGTGTTGGGGACTGAACCTAGGTCTTGAGCATGCTATGCCTTCAGCCCCTGGTCCAAACCATCCTCCCACTCAACTTGTGTTCACCTAGTGGAGTGGAGCTGCTGTGTGGAGTCCCTCAGGGACCCAGGATGCCTGGTCCCTCCTGGCCCTGGGTCCTGGGCCCTGGCTCACATCTTTGTGTGTACATAGGCAGCCTCACATTGCTGTTCTTTAGCTGAAAGCCTGTGTGGCTAACAGAGGTGATGACCCTAGGTGATCATTCTTTCTGGGGAAGATCAAAATGGCATTGCCCTGAGGTAGGTGTGCTGTTTGTGCCCATGTCCCCAGGCTTTTGCCCCCTTAGAGTCACTCTTCTTTGCTTCACACTCTCGCCAGCCTCGAGAGTCTGCTCCTCAATGGGCTTCCTTACATGCAGAGTCCTCTGAGGTAACTGCACACCACATCTTTATTTTCATAGTGCTGTTCAACACCATTCCTAACAACTGAATAGGTGACACTCCACATGCAGAAAGACAGAGAAATGGATAACTCAGCCATGGTGAAGACCAGCAGCATCACCAGCATCCCCTGTAGCAGAAGAGAAGGAGTGTGAAGAGCTGGGGGTTAGAGCTGTCAAGGTTTTCCTGACTGTAACAAGTTAGGGATAAACAGCAATAAAGAACCCTGCTTGTCTCTCAAGGGATTGACAATCTGGAGTTGAATTAATGGAGAGTAGCATGAGTGGACAGACATCTCAGCTACGGCAATGTGGGAGGGTTGAAGATTTATTTGTTTAACAAATTCTTAGGAAATAATGCATTTTCTAAATTATTCATAGGAAATAATTTCATAAATGTCTATTATGAGGCATAAAATAGATGGAATGCTTAACTTTGTTAAAATTGACCAAGCAGTTTGTCCAGATGGTTGAACCATCTTCTACTTTTACCAAAAGGCATGTAAGAGTGCCAGTTCACGCTCACCAGAAGTTTTTATTTGTGGCCAGCTCAGCCCACCCTGGGAGCTGGGCTGGTGCAGCATGTGGTACTGGGGATCAAATTTGGTCCCTGCATGCTTGCCTGAGCTTGCTAAGCAGGCACTGGGGACCACTGAGCCATCTCAGCAACCCACCAGGAGCTCTTCTTGCCAGTGTTGTTAGTTAGAGGCACTGCACTGTGAATTCAGTAGCAGATTCTTGTGATTTAAACTTGCATTTCTCTGATGCTGGTGCTGAGGGTGTCCGCTGCCTGTTTGCCAGTCTGCCTTTGTGAAGTGCTTGTTCAAGTCTTAGTCTTCTGTCAGAGTATGATAATAGGTGTATTTTCTGTTGTTTCGTAACAGATTTTCAGGAATGGTTCATGTAGACAGAATACAACTTCTTGCCAGATACCTGCTCTGGGGAAAATCTCCAGCTTCTGGGTCTCACATTTCATGTTCTGCATGACTTCCTTGATGAGGAGGTGGTTTAGGCTTTAGTTCACGAAAGAAAAAAGTTCATGCTGGTCCATTTTATTGCTTTTTTTTCTTTTTAAAATTAGATGCTTGTATATTCTGAGGAGTCTAGGTTTGTATACTCCAAAACATGGAAATATTTACCTAAGTGTCTTTCTTACACTAAAAGTTTCACAGTTCAGTTTAATTAGTGTTCTTTTATACCTTATGGGTCTTCTTTTTTAAATTTACTTTTCAAATACAAGTAAGTTTATTGGATATATATATATATATATATATATATATATATATATTATTCATTATAAGGAATTTTTTACCTGTACATGTCCTATTTGATTTCTCTATTTAATTAGTGTTTAGAAAACTCAGTCTATCACCAACTGATTTTTGAACATGACATCAGCAGTATGTTCCTAGTACCAACTGACTTGGCCATGCATGAATTATTTCTAGTATATTGTTTCTGAGTTCTACACAAAGTTTACAAGAGATAATTACCTGTAAGGGAGGGAGAGGCAGGTGGAGGCAGAGGTGGAGGCGGAGGGGGAGGGAGAGCCAGAGAGAAGGGCCTTAGCAGATCTGGTTCCCAAGGCCACACCCCGCGACCTGCTCCTTCAACTAGGCCCTGTGCCCTGAATTTCCATGATCTCCCAACAATGCCACCAAATCATGATCTCATCAATGAATTGGCTGCTCATGGAGGGAGAGTCCTCACAATGCAGTTACCCCCCTGAAAACCTCACCTCTGAGCCCTTGAGACTTGGGGTGACATTGTATGGATTATTTTTTCTTTCTTTCTCTCTCTCTCTTTTTTTTTTTTTTTAATAAGGTACAGTTTCCAAGAACAGAATACCATGTTAGCATTATTTTGTGCCCGTACTTCATGGATCTCATTGCTTTGTTTCCTGCCCTCCACTGGACTGATGCAACCCATCTGCTCGTCTCCCAGATGAGGTTTTTTGAGATTCATCTCTTTTTTAAAAGCAATTTTACTGTTACACATGCATGCCATTGTTCCCTTTGTAATTTTTTCCTGCTTGTGATTCACAGAATTTAGAATCTATGTCTTGTATTTGGCTCTGGTTAGAAAAATTATCAGCTACTATCTCTTCAAATAGTTGCTTCGGCTTTATTTTGGCTTTTCTTTTTCCTGGTTCTCCAATTATATGCAGAGGCTACATATTAAAATTCTGCTGCATAGTTTCCTCACATACTTGCTGCAGCCTCCCCTGCTGTAGTCTCAGTATTTGATACTGATTCTAGTTTCACACATGTTTCCTAATTCCTCAGTGCTTCTTAATTATACGCAATGTTCGACTTCACAGTGACATCTTCATTCAGACACATAGCATGCTCTGGCCATGCCCGTGCCCCCTTGGCACTGACTGCTGTCCTTCCTCTGTCTCCTCCGACATGCTGAATGACACTGACCCCCCTTCCTGCATACTTGAATTCAGTTGCCAGTTTGCAGTTCTATTTGAATTAATTCTCAGATAATAGTGCCCATGTTTTCCTTTCCTGAACGTGACAGTCATGGTTGTTTAAGTTTATGATACAAAAGTTCTACTACTTGGATCATCTTTGTTTCTACTATCTTGTTTTAGTGTTTCTGACATTCATTCCTGGCTTTTGGCATGACTGGTATTTTTTTTTTTAACCATATAAATGTACTGTAGTATATGAAAATGATAGAAATAATAAGTTATGCTATCACCCTCTAGACATGACTTCATGATCTTCCATCAGACAACTAGATTTGGGAAAGGTATATTGATCTAGCCACAGATCAAAATAACACAAGCATGAATTTTAGTTTTGGGAGGGCTGGTTTGTTTCCTGTAGTCTTAATTCTAGGTGGTTTTTTTTTTTCCACAAATGACATCCTGTGGTGTTTATCAGTAGCCACACCCCACTTTGGTGGCCTCTCTTAATAATAAAGAGCTTATCTTTTTAAATAGCTGAGTAGTGCCCCATTGTATGCACATACCACATCTTTTTTGTCTGTTCCTCAGGTGACGGAGGTTTGTTTCCAAGACTTAGCTATGACAAATTGTGCTGCTGCGAACACTGGTGGACGTACATCACTGTGATGTGATGCTTTTAGTTTTTCTGGGAAAATACCCAGGAGAGGAACCTCCACACTGATTTCCACAGTGCTTGCTCCAGCCTGTGCTCCCACAGGCAGTGGAGAATGGTTCCTTTGCCCCACATCCTCTCCAGCATTTGTTATTGGTTGACTTCTTAATGGAAGCCATTGTTTTTGGGGTATAATTGAATTTTGGTATCATTTTGAATTTCTCAAATGACAAATGTGGTTGAACTCTTTTTCATATATTTATTTGCCATTTCATTTCTTCTTCTGAGAAGTGTGTGTTCATCTCAGGCTCATTTTTGATTAGATCTTTGAATTTTGGGGGCTTGATTTTTAAAAATTCCTTATATGTTCTAAATATAAGAGCTATTGTTGAATTCCTATCATCTTGTTTATTGAAATTCTATGTCTTTTAAAAATTATTATTTATTATCTTTAAAAAACAAAAATAAAGGGTTTCTCTTACTTTTTAAGGGATGTTTTATATTAGCTTGCTTTTGCAGTCCATGGAGGGGCTGCGGCTTCTCAGACCGGAGCCCTGTGGCTGCCTCCTTCCCTGGCAAGCCCCTCAGCGTCTTGGTGCCCTTTGGCCTGGGGTCTGCACCTCACACCCAGGAAAGCTCAGTAGGAATCTGTACTTGAGCTGAGCAGGAAGGAGCTGGAGCTCACTTCAGCGCTTGTCACTCTCAGTTTTGCACTTCAAATCTTGGTTGCTGTGATTTCGTTCATCTATGTCTTTTGTTTTTGATATATTAATAACTTTTAAAGTGACTTTTACTAAGATAATTCTGATATAAACAACTGTGTCAAACAGAAACGGGAGAAGAAAAAGCCTTGCGTGTTTTAATGACATTTTCCAAAAACCAGTTGTTGACTGCTTTGGTCCTTTGTTGTACTCTAAGTATTTCATTTCCCTCTCTTTTTAAAATTAAAAAATCCTGGTATCTGATTTTGTCTTTATATAGTATTTCTTTTACTGCACTTGTGGGTGTTAATTTTCTGTCATTAAGGTTTAACAGACACTGAAATCTGAGTTTCGGAGGAACGTGGAGAACATCCCCGTCCAGGGATAGGTCCGGGCTGCTCTGCCTCCTCCACCTGCTGGCGGCGCAGGGAGTGTGTTTTCATTGCTTTCTGGGTGTGCACAGTAAGCAGACGTCCTGCACAGTCTGCTTAGAACCAGAAGTGAAAGAAAAGATGTTTGCACTTAATTAGCATTTTCCAAGAGTTAATTGTTGGCTATTTTGATCCTTTATAATGTGTACCATTTTCTTTCCTTTTTCCTTGTCCCCTCTCTTCCCTCCTTCTCTGCTCTACCTCCTCTTTCTGAAGAGAAGCCCGTTGTCTGCTCATGGAGGTCTTTGAGTTTATGGATTCCTACCCTGCCTGCCCTCTCCTATAACCCTGCCCTCAGGCGTCCTCCTGACCCACTCCAGCTTTGAAGCCTGGCAAGCCTGTTTCCTCTTGCTACCAACTAAGGTTCTGCGCATCTGCTCTTAGAACACTGAATACAGAAATTTAGAAATCTAACCATATACAACATTGTAGCAGGACAGTAGATATGCAGCTGCTTTCTCTTGGTTCAGTGAGAAAAACAATTGTACTAATAGTGTTTGGACAGAGTATCATGTCTGTATCTTATACTGTGAATAACTACTACAAAGACAACAATGTGCAATGTATTAATAATTGTAACTGTCCTACTGACCTGTTTTGAGACTGTCTCATTGCTACTTTCTTGATAATGTATATATATATATATATATGTGTGTGTGTGTGTGTGTGTGTATATATACACACACATTATATGCATATATATATACATATACATATATAATATATATATTATTTATTTATTTAATTTTTGTTTTATTGAAGTACAAATATCAATGAGACAGTTTTAAGATACCTTGACAAGATGGATTTGATAAATTAATACATTGAAAACTGTTTTCATAATGTTTTGGTATCGTACAAGGTGCATACATGATATTCTTACAGATATTATTATACCGTATGTCTCTTATCAGTAAATAGAGTAGCTGTTTGTGTATCTTATTTTTTATGCCTGAATTATATCAAAGATTCAATAATTAATACTTTCTACCTTGTTATTTTCCTCGTGGTCGTCCATAGTACTAGAAGCTGACATAATATCCTATCCAACCACCATTAGTGGAACTCTTGCCCCTCATAGAATTATGTAGAAGCATGGTGTTATCTATCCCAACTGTACTGTTCATACACACGCATCATGATTCTTCCTTTATATACCCCTTCCTTTGTCTACACCTGTCAAAGGTGGGCACTCCATTGTCATTCAACTAATTTAGGTGCCTGAACTCGACGACACAATCCAACACAGTCCAGCATTCCACAACAATAGTGAGTTATCTGAAGAAGTTGTCGACCATAGCCATTTACAGCTCAACTTATTATTATGGCCCCTCATTTTTATACTTCATTTTTATACTTTTCTGCTGGATGGTGGAGACCTAGATAGAGCAAGATCTATATACCAACACATGTACTTTTTGTTTCTTATGAGGTCAGTGAAGTCCCCTCAGGGTTTATCTTGTAGTCCTGTACCTTACTCTGTAGATCCTTTGTCTGTGTCATCCATGTGGATGAGTCATGGCCAATGCTTGACCAGTTTGCTCTCTGTGAAAGCCTGAGAGAAAGTTTTCTCTTCATGTGACTCTCCCTAGGCACACTATAGAACTTCAATGTTTTTCCTCTGTGGCTCCATAATCTCCTTGTTCAGAAAATTTGGAGCTCAACTGAGTTTCATGATGTTGCAGTACAGGTTCCTCCATGTCCTGAGTCTTTGCTGACTTGAAAGGCTAGGGACAAAATGTTGGCTGGCCTTGTGGCTCTTCTATTTCTCCAATTGTGATCTGTGAACTTAGGTTGTTAACCATCCAGTAGAAAAGCTGATTAGTATTCTGCGGCATATGCCATTCACTTTGCCTTATCTGGCTCAGTTGTTTTTAGTTGTTGTACGTTTCCATTTGTATTTCTTCTTTTCGCTTCTTATACTAGGGAGACAATATGATATTTACATATGTGTGTCTATATATATATTATTGAACAGACCCAGCTTTTAGCAGTCACAGGTTTCCCAGAGGTGCTGGTGTCGGTGCTCTGCCCTCAAGGAAGCCTTGCATAGATCCAGTGAGACCTGCCCCAGTTCCCCAGTTCCTATTCCCGAGCTCAGATCTTGTGAGCATGGAGCCTCCCAGCTGGGGTTTGCCATCCACGCAGGGGAGCTAAGCCTAGAGCTTCCTGTGAGCACTTTGCCTAGGAATCAATTTCTATGCATTCAGTATTCCCTGGGATCTGCCCTTCTTCCCCCTTACCTGGATTTTACACACATTTTTATGTATATATAGATACACAGGGCTGGATTCCTGTGTAGATTTTATCATCCTGTCTTTACCATATTAATGGATAAAAGATCTCTCATGAATATCCTTTCTAGGCCATGCATTAATGTTTTTAAAAAACTTTCTAAAAATAGAACTTGTTCAGTCTTCTTATGTACAAAATTGACTTGAGGAGGGAATTCTCCACACATTCCACCTTGTAGGCCACTGCTTTCTTGTATTGGTTGGCTGGATCAGATTTTTCAAGATCATCCCTCTCTTGATACCCTAGTATTGTTTTATTTGCTTGTTAATCATTGACTCACTCCTCTGAAATTCTCTTTCCACCCCAGCGGCTCTGTGGAGTCGTCCCCATTCTGCTGACAGTGATTAAAATGATGCACTTTTCAGTGTTTCTTATGAATAGGTATGGATTACATTCTTCTGCTAGCCATCTAGTCTGATAACTTCACATTTATAGTTAAAAGAGGTTGTTTTAGAAATATCATTAAAACCTATCATTGAGCCTTGATGGATATATTACTAAATCCATCCTCACCCCTCTTTTGTGTCTCAAGCTATAAATTTTGAAAAACTCCAGAAGAAGATGTCCCCCAAAGCATTCCACTGGCGGTGGCTCAGGCTCCTCAGAATCCATAACTAGACCCCTTCCACTGGAATCTCCTGGAACAAAAGTGTCCTCTCTGAAAATTTCTGTTGCCATTGCTTGGGATGTGTCTGTTGCTATGGTTTGTACCTTGATGTCCCCCAGAAACCTCTTGTGCTCATAGGTGGGAAGGGGACTGGGTCACAGGGGCTCTGTGGTGAGCAGGTGGGCCTGGCTGGAAGAGGTGGTCACAAGGTGTGACCTGGAAGGGCCCCTCTCTGCCCCAGCTCATCCCTTCCCCCTGGTTCCTGCTAGACCTACTAGACCCTTCTGCTACATCTTCCTGTCTTGGAGTTGGCCAGCTATGGACTAAAAATGCAACCCAGAATTAATCTCTCCTCCTTTGAATTTTGAAGAGGGCAGAGATAGATGTTCATTTTCAGTCTGTGACACTATCAGAAGTCCAGACTAACAACAATAAAACATCCATCACAACTCTCTGCCTATCATACTCATGTATGTCTAGGACAATGAACTGTGCCATCCTGCTGTGCTTGGGCTTTTCTTTTAGAGCAGTTTGTGTATTATAGTCACCTTCGCACATCTTTGGTCTCAGCTACTCTGTGAGTTCCTGAAGGGGGCATTATAATGTATCACTCTATTCCATAACACTTGAGAGGATGGCTGTCACATCTATGGGTTCTCTAAAGAAAGAGAAATGTGGGCCTCCATCATTGCTGAGTGGTGCTCAGAGGGTGCCAGTGAATTGGCTGGATTAACCCCCCTTCTCACTGTCAAAGCACCACACACTCACCATGAACATGACAGTAACTTCTTGGCATGGAGGGAGGTTTTTCACGAAGCCACACAGGTAGTTTCTGTCAAGAAGGAAACCGAACACGAGGGAGATGATTCCAAGCATGGCTCCCAGAATACTGAGGAAGTTCATTATGCAGCTTGTTTTTATCTGAAACAGAATCAGGACATAACACAGCAGCTCAGGCCTGGCCTGCGCTGGAGATAGAGCAGTGGGTCGGGAGGTGGGAGAGCAGGGTTTAGTCACAGGTACACAAAGTGCCAGACCAGCTGTGTGGTCACATATAAGTCACTTCATTTCTCTGGGTTTTAGGCCGTGCTCCACAGAAGGAGGCCACTGACCTGTTAGACCAGCGATGGCAAAACTCTTAGAGATGACTGCTGAAGCTGCCACCTCAAACCTACTTATTTACCTGAGAGTGAGAACCCTGCAACTCAACGCAAATACTGAGATTTTTAACTTGGAAAAAATGACTCCTACTTTACAAGAAAAACACAATAACAGTTTTCCTTGATACCAGCAGCCCAGTGCGGCCCACATGCCACAGGCTTGCCACCACTCTTCCATGCTAAGTGAACACCCCTTCAGATCAGGAGGAGGTGTGCGAGGGTGGTGGAGGCACACACAGGCAGGTGCAGACACAGCCTTGCAGCATCGCACTGTGGCGCAGGCCCTCATGGCCTACTTACATTTGTGTTCTGCTCAATGTTGTACTACTCTGCCATTTTCATTTCTTCCTAAAACTGCAAATGTTATTTGCTGAAAATTGATAGCTAATGTCTTTGATTCTTCAAGTAGAGTAGAAATGTTCTACTTATAATTATTTTATATTTGGTGAAAGTATGCACTGGATTGCTAGATTCCACATGTGTGTGTGTGTGTGTGTGTTACTGAGGATTGATCCCAGGGCATTTACACTGTGATATATCTCCAGCCCTTAAAAAACTATTTTTGAGACAAGATCTCATAAATCACCAAATTGTCCTCTTGCTTTGGCCTCCCAAAGTGCTGGGATCATGGTGTGTCACCAAACCCAGCTCCACTTCTGGCTCAGTGAGGGTGTCCTTTCTGGTGAGTCACCCTGTGCCTCTCCAGTGTCTGATGTGTGGTTGGCACCAAAAACACTCTGGATAGCAATAAGCAAGAGAATGGAATACTGAAGTTGGTGCTTCCACGAAGTGACTGGGAACTTGGACAAGCCATGAAACTGTTCTGGGTCTTCACAGTTAGAATTAACATTTTTCTGGCCCTAATGGTCTATGTGAAACTAAGAGAGCAGACACCATTGATTGGTAGCAGTATGTGATAGGTTGTGGAACTGTGGTGGTTTCATGATTTTCAAGGCTAGAATGGATTACTTCAAAGTTTTAAATTTCATTTTGTTTTTGTTTCTATTTTTTAAAGACAGGTTTTTGGGATAGATAACACTGTGCTTCTACATAATTCTATGAGAGGCAAGATTTCCACTAATGGTGGTTAGACAGGATATTATGTCAGCTTCTAGTACTATGGACAACCACTAGGAAAACAACAAGATAGAAAGTATTAATTATTGAATCTTTGATGTAATTCAGGTATAAAAAATAAGATACGCAAGCAGCTACACTCTATTTACTGATAAGAGACATATGCTATAATAATGTCTGTAAGTATAATATCATGTATGCACCTTGTACGATACCAAAACATTATGAAAACAGTTTTCAATGTATTAATTTATCAAATCCATCTTGTCAAGGTATCTTAAAACTGTCTCATTGATATTTGTACTTCAATAAAACAAAAATTAAAAAAAAAGATTGCATCAACACCTTTTGTAAAGTCACATTATCTATTTTTGCAAAGCAGTGTCTGTTATATAAAGGTTCATATGATAAAAAAATAAATAAATAAAGACAGGTTTTGCTATATAGTTCAGGCTGCCTGTGAACTCACTATGTAGTCTACACTGACCTTGAACTTTCAACAGTCCTCTTGCTCCAGCCTCCTGAGTGCTGGGATTACAGGCGTGTGCCACCACACCTGGTCAAAGTTTTACATTTGGAATAAAGTTGAAACAGAACTCACCATTGTTTGGGTGGTTTTTCTTTTCAGTGCAATTAGAAAAGCTCCAGAAGCAATGAACTGTAAAAAATAAAACAGTGGACCAGTGCTGCACCAGGATCAAGAGTGTCCCCCAGGATGGGCTCTGCCTATCCCCTGCCATGCTCTCCTTTGGAAGCGTTGGTCCTCAGGGAGGTGGCAGCCATGAGCTGCCTCGTGACTGTCCAGGAGTAATCAGTGCACTACACACTGGGTTGGACATCTGTTTTAGACTTTAGCTATTTGACTATGAAAAAATGCCTTCACCTCACTGGACTTCTGTTTCCTCATCCTCCCTTTTATGGCTGTTGTGGCCTGGACTCTGACACCAGGGTACACTGTTGTCTAAGCTGTTTTCAGCCCCTAGGACTGGATCCCATCCCCTTACCATAATCCGGTTGTCCTCTTTGTTGGGGCTGAAGCTAACTCTGAGGAAACTTCCAGATTTTTCACAGAAGAAAGTCAAACATGCTAATATCATTGAGTGAAACTCTGTATCTGACTCCTGACCTACTACTCTTCAATTTCTACTTCTTCTTCTGGCTTCTCTCTTGCCTCCTCCCCTGACCCTCACTCCTGTGCTAGACTTCTGCAGTTCATACCATGAAAAACTCTCCTGAATCTTCAGACTTTTGCTCATTCCCCTCCCACCCTGGCCAAGAACCTCCTACTGTAGGGACTCATTGGTCTCTTATGGTCCCTAGGAGAAAACAGTGGGGGAAATTTAGAAAATAAAAACAACAGGTAATAGGTGAGATCAGGTGGAGGCCTGATTGCCTAATGGCTAAAGGACCTTAACAAAACAGTAGGAGAGTTATGTACACTCTTGTAAAGTTAGTATCATGAGACACAAGGTTACCTAGCAACTAATGACCGAAATTGTCCAGGCAGGATGCTTTTTTAAGACTGAGGTAGCTTGATTACTTTAGGCACTCTGGCCTTGTCCTGCCTGAACACATATGACCAGTTTCTAGCTTCAACCACTCCTGAGGCCCGACCCTTGTCCCTGGACACTCATTCCCATCCTCCACCCTTACCTCATAAACCACACATCTTTAAAGTTCAGCCAAGCCAGAAATGTCTCTAGATGGCATCACTCCCCCTGGGGTCTGCCTACAGGACAGACTCTGGGCCCCTCATCATTCTCACTGCACTCTGTAGTAGTTGACTCTCCACTCACTTGAGCCGCCAGAGACTGCCTTTCACTGAATCCCCAGCCCCTACCTCCTGGCACTGAGTAGCTGCTGAGTCAGTGTTTATTGCATGGGACTAAGTGTGCTCAGATATGTGGCTCCATGTGCTTAGATGGGACCTCTTGGCAAGCCACCCGCTTCTCCACTGTTCCACAGTGTGAATTGCTCCTTCGTCCCTGGTTGCCTAAGCACTTCCTACGTCTTGGTGTCATCCTTGTCACAGTGTCTTGAAATGGCCTGGCCACATATTTTCTTTCTTGATAGAATAGGAGCCCTTTGAAAGGTCCTTGCTGTGCTCATTCTGTAGGTCTGTGCTAGGATATACAGCAACTAGATCAGAATGAGTTAGTGGGCAAATAAACAACTGTAAGGCCCAAAGGAATATTCCCAAGGGAACCTCAAGACTCAGTGATGGGACATCTTTATCTCTAGTGAATTAATGGCAAAATGATTTCAACAAGAAAAACTAACAGTTTTTGTACTTTTCAGAGTATATCATACACTGCATCTATCTTATTTCATAGGTAGGAATTCCTTAACATCCACTGGTATGGCTTCCAGTTGGACTGGGTTGGTACTTACCAAAGCAGAACCCCAGAATGGGTATCCTGAAATGATCACAAAGGGAAATCTTGGGTATGGCTCTACTAAGGTGAAGAGGAAAATAATTCCAAAAGAAAAAGTCAAAATTCCAAGGATGATCTGGGTAGCCTGTGAATAGAGAAGAAGGTCATGGCAGGGAAAGCATGGGGGGTTCTCTTCTGCTCAGGTCACCCAGTCAATGGAAAGACAGTAGCAGCCCCTTGGAGATGCTCCAAGGTATTTTCTCTATCCCCCAAATGACAGTAGACAACAGGGAAAGCAATCTAAACCAGTGCTCCTGAGAATGCAGACTATGGGCCAGCAGCATGGACTTTACATGGGAGCCAGGTACAGGTGCCAGGCAATGATCCACACTGTGGACTGGGGTCACCAGGTGCAGTGGCATGTGCCACGCCCTCCAACTCTCTAGTTCTTGTGACACTCTCAGGAGCACTGAATTCTAAATCTCTGCACCAGCCTTGCCAGTCACAAGGCCCTCCTGGAGGCATATGTCAGGTCCTCTGCACTTCCAGGCAGACATCTTCCCTGCCCTCCCGGGTGGTCTTATGTGTTTCTCCCAGCATCATGCTGGTGGTGCTCTCAACACTACACAGCATCTTGACAAGTGCTGAGAAAGGAAAAGTGATGTGGAAGAAGAACAAGCTGTACAGCAGAGGATTTTCTGTGGTGGGGTCAGAAAACACGGTGCACATCTAAGTAAAGCATTTATTTTCATGTGTCTGCAAGTCCTTTTTTGTGAGTGACTTCAGTTTTGCTGTGGCTGCCTTGATGTTCTTTTTTAAAAATGTATTTTTGTACAGGGTCTACAGAGTCTCACTAAACAGATCAAACTTAAGGTGCTCTTCCTGTTTTCAGCCTCCCAAACTCTGGGCTTACAGGTGCACGCCACCATGCCCGCTCAGCTCACAACACGCTGTGCCTTGATGTTCTGAATGGATTCAAAATAATTTCCTTTCGTAGTCATTTTGACTTTGGGGGAAAGTCAGAGTCACACAGTGCTAGATCTGGTGAACAAGGTGGAGAAGAACAGCATCATGGCTTCACGAGCTGCTTTTCTGTAGGGCAACATGTGGCAGCATCCATGGTCCTCTTGATCATGCCTGTGAGGATGTCACAGAGAGAGCCTCTTGGAGCTGCTCCAGGAGGTGGCGGCAGTGCCAGGAGCAGTATGTGCTAGATGAGGAGAGGACTGTGAGGGGGCGAGTGGCGGTGTGGCGGGTGCTGTATTTAAGCATTCCATTCTGTATGTTGATCACCCCTTCTAAGTTTTGCCTTTTTATTTTCATTTCACCCTGTCAGTGTGAATCATCTCACTTTTGCCCCGCCAGCTGTTGCCCACTTGGTAGGTGACTCTGAAGGGATGTCATTTTCAAGTCAGACTCACAGTTGTACCTCTAATCAAACATCCTCCCTTGGATGGTCCATTAATGCCTCCTATGAAACACGCCTAACCCAAGCTCACCTTTCTCCCTTTATTTATTTATTTATTTATTGTCTTTTTTTTGAGACAGGGTCTCACTATGCAGTTCAGGCTGGCCTTAAGCTCACTTTGTAGCTCAGGCTGGTCTCGAACTCACAACAATCCTCCTGCCTCAGCCTCCCGAGTGCTGGGATTACAGGCATGCGCCACCACGCCCGGCTCTAACCTTTCTCCCTTTAAAGCCAACCTTCTTTCTTGATTTCTTGATCTCTGTTGTTGGCATCATCATCGCCTTAGGCTTGAAATATATATTTTTTTGAACAGAATTCATGACCTTGTACTTGCCAGGAAGTTGCTTGTGCTGCTAAGCTATATCCGTAGCCCAAGGCTTGAAATGTTGTCTCTGTTCTACTAAAGACTTGATCCCAACAACCAAATGTAGTAGCCAACTTTCCAATGATTTCTACTTGAAAAATCATAAATATTTGACTTTTTGATTTCATGTCAATGTTGGTACACTTGTTTAATAATTTTTAAGTTTCTCCTTTAGGTCCATATGTAAGTAGAAGTATTCTGTCATCTCTATATTTCTCTATCTAGCATTGTCTTTTAAAGAAGAACTTGAGAAATGAAAGCCCTGTCCCCATACCTGGCTTAGTCAAATATACACAGAGGAGTCTTACTTACCCCTAAGATATTCAGTTTTGTGGTAAATAATTTCTGCATGGAGTCATGGTACTCATAGATTATGCCTCTCCGTTCTTTAGACTGATATTCTGGATCAGTGACTTCTGGGGGAAATATTAGAAACACAGGGCTCTGTGCAGTGTTGGAACCCATGCTGGAAGAGAGTTGGTGTTTTGCTGAGAGGAGATGATACGTTGGTAATCGGTCTAGACCATGTTCTGTCTGACACCAAGGCTGCCGGGAGCACAACCATTGTTATGCTTTGGCTTAGAATGGTGGAACTGTAGAGTCACAGACTGATAGAATCTCAGGATGGGTTAAGGGTCCAGCAAGGTTGATGCGCAGTGCCCATGGCTGCAGCAGGAGTTGCTGCCTGGTAGCCATTGTTTGGTCAGGAACACACTAAAGCCCTGGGCAAGTTACATGCCCTGCTGTTTTCCCCTTCCTCCATTATACAGAGACCACCATAGGTGGTCTCCAGAAGCACTTTAGCTTCCAAGTGAATGGGAAGTGGAGTAACTTCTAATTTTCTGTCTTCGAACAAGTAGAAGACCAAATGTCTCAGGCCATAAAACTAATTAGCTGGCTTTTGAACTACATAGTAGGCATCCATGTTGTCACTATGTTTTTTGGTCACCTGATCTGGGTAGCTTCACCTGTGCAGCCAACCTCCCTGAAATGCAGTGGCTTCAAACAGCCGCAGTTTTGTTGGCACTTCTATAGGACCTGGGGTTGGTTCAGGTCTGGTCTTCCTCAGCTCACTTTGGCCAGGTTATTGTGTGTAGGGCCCCTGCTGGGTGTCCAGGGTCACATGGATTAAGATGGTGTCTAAGTCACTTTCTTGTTGCTGAGGTCCAGTACCTGCCACCCACACATTTAAGGAGGAGAGGTTTATTGTAGCTCATCATCTATAGAGGGTTGTCTATACAGTCAGTTGGCTCCAAGGGATGGCGGTGTAGCAAAGGGACCTGGCAGGGGAGAAACAGCTCATGGCATTGATGCTGGAAGCAAAGAGAGATCAAGGGAGGGAAAAGTGAGACAGACCCAGGGTACACCTCAAGGGGGCCATCTCCTCTGACCACACTTTGTTTCCCAAACCAAACTTAGCTATGAACTCACCAGTAGCTAATCCACATTGATATGCTATGAGTGCATGAAGCTTTAGGGGGCATCCAAAGGTAAGCCACCAGCAGATGGCCCCATGGAGGATCTGGAAGTTGGCAGACTCTTGGTCTTCCTGCAGTAGCAAAGGCTCTTCATACCTTTGCTTCTTAGTCACATGCTAGTGTCCCCTTGGGCTTAAGCAGATTCCAGAGGCAGTTCAGACTCATGGGGGAGGGAAATAGACTCCACAGCCTTCTGGGAGGAGCTGTGCTGCCAACTTGCAAGAACTCAAGTGATTAACAGGGGGGAACTTGTACCTCATTCTGGTCTCTGCCTTGTCATCCTCTGGTACTTCCTGCTGAGATTAGATTTTCTCAACTGGACTTGTGCTGTGAGGAGCTTCTAGGTACTTGCTAGTTAGGACATTCAAAAAGACCACCCGTGACTTATAGCTTCCTCAGTTTCCAGGGACATAGAATCCTAACAGTGATGGTCCTTTATGAAAAGTACCTGCTGCTGGGCCATGTGCTCTGAGCTGAGCAGAGTCTACTCCAGAACACTTGATAGTGTGCCATTTCTCCCTCATTCCTCCTAATCTAGCTTTGCTCTGGATAGTTGTCCATTTTGCTTTTCTCTCTGTGAGCTTGATAAGTAGAATGACAGCCTGACAGCTTTCCAACCAGTGAATTCATTATTATGTTTCAGTTGTGCACACTGATTCTGGTGGTGCACAGAAAACATCATCCTTGGATTGTAAAATCCTAGAGTTAATTCTGAGGTCTTTTATTTACTAGCATAGTATTTCATCCAAGGTATCTATTAACTTGAGCATTTGTATGAATTTTAGTATCTATTAAAATATTACATTTCTTATATGAAATGATAAATATCTTGTTGAGTTATTTTGAGTGAACTAGAAAGTTCTTGGCCTATACTAGATAGCAAATAAAGTACTAATAAAAATAACAACAATAAGCATGTTTCTCTTACTCTTATCATTCTAAGCATGGTGGCTACTCTGTCTTGCTTTAGGTTCGCATTTTTTCCAAGTTGATTTTGGTTGGTTTCTTCATCAGCTATATGCATTTCCATGAGTTTGAATAAGAATATTGAAAATGTTATACTGAGTCAGTTCAGAAGTTATTTCACCTTATTGCTATTTGCTGATGGCTGGGGAAAGCTGTGGCTTCTTGCTAATAAATCTGCTGGGCCTGTGCATTGAGTGATGACTGTTTGCTACTTTTCTTTATTTCTATATCCTTAGATTTCTTTTTTTCTAGTCTGCCCAAACCTACTCTTTTCCTAGGAACTGATCTCATCTTTAGGTGCTTTGTGGATGAATATATAGTATTTTCATATTACTTAATGTTCCCAAGTCAAGATTTTATTTCCAGCTTTTAATTTTAAACTCTTCCAGGGCTGTTACCAAGGTTCATGAGCTTGGACCAAGGGTCCTAATGCACAGAGCAGGACGCTAAACTTTTCTTTGGACTCTCTTGCTAGCTAGTTCCAAAGAAAGGGTCTTGGTATTCTTTCTGCTGTTCTTCCTGCAGCTTAAGCTCAATTTTCTTTTTAAAAGTTTCTCAGCTTCTGTTTAGAGTATTTTCTGTTAAAAGCATGCATTTCTACCATTCAGAAAGCACAGCCACAGCCAGTTCCGCCTACTCAACACTACTTCTCCTTTGCTCCCTAAATTATAGGTAGCAGTGGCCCAGATCTTTCCTCCTGAATGATGGTGGTGAATCCTCAATCCTGCCCAGCTATTCTTGGGAGAGGTGAATGGACCCGAGGTAAGTGGAACACTGGGGGCGTCAGTTTCGTCAGCTCTCTGACTGTAACTCCCTGCACCTACTGACTTCTGTTTCCTCTGTGTCCAAGCTCCTACATGGGCCAATTATTCCTCACTGTGTTTTTGAGGTTTTTAACCTGACTTCTCCTACTCCAAAGTAGCAATCATGCAGTGTTTCTGGTACAGTTCACTTTAAAGATAACAGCAAACATTCTTATGGCCCCTACTAAGGCAGGCACTGGCTGTGTCTTCAGACATAAACTCTCTAATTCCTATTTGGCTTATGAATGCATACTAAATGTTCCCTTCTAGAGGACTCAGGGATTTTACCTTCTCTTACAGACCCAGAAATCTAAAGAAAAATAGTGAGCAGATCCAGGTTCTCTGTGTGTGAACAGACCCAGGGACCTGACAGAGGCCATGCAGTGCCACATCTGTCCTGGAGACAGAAATGGAAGCATTATGCCCCCTGAAGTCAGGCAGGCTTTCTGTGCCCTCACTCTCTTCTCAACCCCACAAGAACAAAGAGTGAGTGTGAATCTGCTTAGGACCTTGCTGTTTTCTTCTCTACAGACTTGCCCAGGGGAATGGCTCCTGAATGGGAAAGCCTCAGTGCAGAGGGCAGCTGGATTCCTAGATGGTGAGGGGTCAGGAGGCCACAGCCAGTACTTAGATTTTACAGGCAAAGTGGACAGGTTGTCATAGTGGACTGTAGACTTGGCACTGTCGTCAGAATAGCCCAACACGCAGAGACATTTAGTGTTCATAGTTTGTCATGTGGTCCGAGGAGCATAGACAGCCATCCTCCTCAACTTTTACTTGATTTATATCAACAAAAAAGTTCAAGTTTAACAACCTTTAGGGCTCCTTTTTTTTTTTTTTTGTGGAACTGGGGATTGAACTCAGACCCTTGCACTTGCCAGGGAAGTGCTTATTCCACTGAGCCATCTCCACAGCCCCAAGTTTAACAACCTTTAAACAGAGGTTTAAGCTGAGTCATACAGAGCCAAGGCTCTTTAGTTCTCAGATCTGAGCCAGTTTACAGAACCAGAACCTCTTGCATGTAGGAGAATAGGTTCTCATAAGGACTGGCCTCAGCCTGTTACAAAAACTGTACCAGGCTCCCCTTCTTCCCAGCACCCTTGACAGGACCTGAAGCCTTTTCACAAGGGCAGCCTTGAGGTAGGGTAGAGGAAGCCGCCATGCCTTTCGGGGAGTGCAGAACTCTGCTCTAATGATGCTAATATCAGTGTACGCAAGCCTCCACTGTGGCCTGCTAAGCAGCAAAGCTTGTGGAGGCCGAGTGATGAAAGCAGCTTCAGCTCAGAAGAGCCCACTGGGTCCCCAGGCCCAACCTGTAGTCACGTCTACTTTTCCAGATTATATAATTAGTATACTCAGAGGCTAGGAGAGCATCCATCTGCATCCCTGACCTGTAGACTCTGCACAATAATGGTGGAAAAGGCCACGTGGAAGTCACTATAATGCCTTTGTGCAGGACAATAGCAAAAACACTGCCAGTTTTTGGAGGAAGTGCAGGGACCAGTGACATCTGTAACTTGAAATACGCGGGAGTAATGATTCCTCCCACATCCCTGCGGAACTTGTCTCCTTGGCTTGCACAGAAGACAGGTAGGCCTCAGAGAGACAGTGGATTCTTATGAACTTAGCCCGGTGATAGCTCTAGTTGCAGCTGCTATATTAGATGTGGCTTTGTTACTTAAATAAACTAATATATTCCTAGAACCTGGCATGAAGCTATTGATCTAGCCAGTGCTAATTTTCTCAGTAGTGTTTTGCTTTCAACTGGTAAGGCCAGCAGTGCACCTTTATTGTCACAGCTCAGGGCATACAAAGCCAGTCACCTTGTGTCTTAATTGAGTTCGTAAAAATATTGAATGCCTTCCCTTCCCTTGGCACATCAGCAAGCCCTACCTCATGGGTGACGTCATAGCAATCAGTCCCAGGGGCCAAGGAGTAGCCACTCCAGACTTATTAGTTAATAAGACATTTGCATGCAGAGGACAGGATATAAATCTGATTCAGGCTCAGTGGTATCTGACCTCAGTTACCTTGCTCAAGGTCCAGCAGTGGCGAGCGACATCAGCCATCCTCCTATGGTACAGAAGGGTGAATGGTTGTATCTGGCTCCTGATGAGGCCAAGAGGATCTTAAACCATGTGGTCAGATAGAGTCACAGAAACAACTCCACTTCCCAGGTACCAAATTCTTAATACTTTTCTTATTGTGGTGATAAAATACATGATTCGAAAGCTAAAGGGAGAAGGGTTTGCAGAACTTTCAGTCCATAATCAGCTGGTTCCAAGAAGGGTGGCCTGGCCGAGGAGAACGGCTCATGGCAGGCAGCGTGTAGCAGTGCAAGCAAGAGACTTCACAGCACCTTCCCGCCCCTTTTATCTTACCCAAATTTCTGGGATTGTAGAGGTGACAAGCCAGCTGGCGGGTTGACTTGCCGATCACAAGCATCCCACCCTCCAAATCTAGCTGCCTCTGAGAAGCCCTACTGGAGACGCGTGAGGCTTTGGGGGTACCCTTGGACCCAAACCATAACACTATTGATGGTGACACTTCAGCATTTAATTCAGAGAAAAAGCCTTATTTTCACACAAAAACCTATACATGAATGTTCGTGTCATTTTTATTCATCATAGAAAGTCATGGAAAAACATTTTTATTTTTTATTTTTATTTTTTCTGAGATAGGGTCTCACTATGTAGTGCAAGCTGGCCGGGAACTTGCTTATGTAGGCAGGCAGGTCTCAGACTCCTGGAGATGCTCCTACCTTAGCTGCTGGAGTTCTGGGATTACAGACATGCGTAACCACAGCCTGCTATAAGTCTTTCAGCAATTGCAAGCTGGTTCTGGTGTGTTGATACTATGGACTATTACTCAGTAACTGAAAAGAAAACCCCTACTGATACACTATAGATAAATCACAGGGTCATTGTACTTAGAAAAAAAAGGTTATATTGAAAATATTTAATCTTAAGAGACTGAATATTTTATTCAATTATTGAAATGGCAGAGGTGGACAACAGATTAGTGCTTGGTATGGACAGAGGTAGCGTTGGGGGCTGGGATGTTAGCTCAAGGAGGCAGTGTGAAGGAGTTTTTGTGGTGATGAGAATGTTATATCCTGATTCAGTGATGGATATAGAAATATGTGCATAAGATATGACTGTGCAGAGCTCCCTGGTATGGGCTTGAATGTAAGACAACAAATGGTGCAAGTAGAATAAAAGCTGTGAGTGTACCAGGGTCACTTTCCTGGTTTTGATGCTATATTGTAGTGATACAAAACGTTACCCTGTGGATGTGGGGTGAGGGGTACAGGGTGGAGGTAGAATTTTGAGTGAGTCTACATTTAGTTCAGAATGAAAAACTAAATAGTGAGGAAAGCTGCACATTGTTTAAAAAAAAAGCACACAAATGTATACATATGTACTCATTTTCCTTGTTAGAAGAGAATCCACAAAACAGATCTTACATAGATCAAAATTAATGAATGTGCTGTACCCATGCACAGAGAAGGAGGGAGAAGCTCCTGGAACGTATCTACATTTACATCTTTCAAAACAAAGAGGGCAGCAAAAGAGATTGGTGAAGTACAGTATAAGTTTAAAAGTGCCGTGAGTAGAACCCGGGGTGGGCCAAGCTCAGCCCCTGGGCTGCCTGGAGCATGGGCAGGTCCCGCGTTTCCCTACACACTTCCTGGAAGTCAAGCCCATGGGAGTCACAAAACAAGCCTGACAGGTGGGTTTGAAAATGGGTGGGGTGTTTGGGGTTGAAAAGTAGGCAGGCAGAAAATGAATAATAATTGATCAGGTAATTAATTCCAGGAGGGGAAGAAGAAAACCCTTCCAGGAGGAAAAGCTTCAAGAAATTACAAGAAAAAAGGGATAATTATTTTTAAAGAGGTGCTTAGGAAAAAAAATTGAAAAAGATTGAACAGGTTTGGGAGGTGGGGGATAGATAACAGGTTTCAAGAAAATGAAGTTTTGACTCCAGAAGATGTGATCATAAGGGTTGGGGGCCAGGAGCCGTGAGTGGAGGCCCAGGAGGCAAGGACCGGACCCTCTAGGGCTTGGCACATAGCTGCAGCAGCCCCGCCTTCTCCATGCCTCCCACCTCCTTCCCGGTCTGCCAGTAGCGCGCCTTATTCTTCCCCTTCCTGCACTGCCCTATGTCCTTATGGCCACCTTCTGCTCTTTACACAGTCCTGGTGCCTGCTCTCAGCTGAGGGGTAGGGAGGGAAGGAGGTCAGTGGGGGGTACAACCCTGAGGATGGCAGTGGCGTTTCCTCCACATTGACGCTTGGTTCTGGAACTCTTGCACAACCTGGTATGGTTCTTCTTAGCCGATTGCTGACCTCTACCGTGACACAGAGAAGGGAGCAAACCTATCAACACTGCAGAAAGTAGGTCTGTGAAATGCTAGGCTGTGAAATGAATTGGTGCTCACAAACGGAAACACTAAGCTTGATGACAAAGTTCATGTGTGATTTATTCCTTCGCCCCCAACCAAGTCCTGATTCCCTGTTGGTGTTTAGTTCACCGTCAAGGCATGTTGATCGAGGACGGCTTCGTGGAGGGCCCCACGTGCCCACCACCTTTGGGGGCAGGAGGTGGCAGCGATGATCCAGGTTGGTCCTCTCACCTGGTTCTGTTGTTGGAGGCCACTGCACGTGTTAGTCAGAGTCCTCTGACTGCTGTGGTTCATGCTTTAGAAAACAGGAGGTGGATTGCACATTCACATCATCCTTCATTGACCCCGAACAAAGTGAAGTGTTTTGTTGGACCTCTTGTTCTGAATCTCTGTTAGATAAACACATTAAATATGTGTCTTGGACACCACTTTGGCTAGAAGAAGGATGTTCGTCCAGTTCTGTGTCTTCTGATTGGGTGTCTGTTGGGTTTTGGTCTCTATGGTCCATGCCTGCTAGCAGGATGTCTGTTGTTTGTACACTGCCTATCTGCGCAGCATTAGTTAGCATCATTCTTGATTGAAAATCTTGATCCCTTTCCTGGAATTGCTTGTTCTGAAGCTGCCAGCCCAGGTCATGTTGGGCTGTGGTGTTCTGGGTTTGGACTTCTGGGTACAAACCTTTCTGTTTTAGGGATTCCTGTATAAGAGATGGCGAGTCTGGGGCTGACTTGTGCGGAGCTTGCTTTGCTGTGCTTTGGGAGTTGTGGTACAGCTGCCCTGACACGTCTTCCACTTGAGTTCGTGGTCCTTCAGCTCGCCAGCCTCTGGGCTGGCCTTTGGAAGGCTTATCCTCCTTCTCATCTTGTTGCCCCGGGGTTTGCTTTTTAGAAGACTGCTCCTTTTTAGCCTGCTGATCTTTACCTTCTACACCTTTGAAGTTCTGCCTTGGAGATAGCTCTGCTTTGGCCTGCTGATCTTCAGTCTGCAGTTCTAGGAACTGTTCTGAGGTTTGAGTATATTGGGATTTCTTATCTATGAGATGATTCTTTGAGAATAGCAAGCCTCTGATTTTCTGCTGTAGGGATTTCTGTCTTGCAGATTTCCTTGGTTTTATTTGAGGGCCTAAGGAGCTGCTCCTTTGGGATCGCCTGCCTGTGCTTCTGTGGTCTGAGGAGAGCCTTTCTGCGGATTCCCACTCTTGAGTCAACTCCATGACTTCAGTTAGAATGTCTTGATATATTATTTCTGACCGTTGGCTTCGAGCTTCAATGCTGTGTTTCTTAAAACCTGATGGTACCTGAAGTAGGTATTCAGTATTAGGGGACTTCATAGGATGGAATGCTGAGGCTTCTAGCATCGCTTGTGCTGGCCCTGCTTGGGGTGGTTTTTCTTGTGGTGGTTTGTCTTTAGGGGATGAGTGTTCACTGATCCAATTAGAGGACTCTGTGACACGGAATGAAGGGTGCTTAGAGTGCATGTCTTGTATTGGTGAAGCTTTCATCACCAGAGCTTCGGGTGGCAAGGCTTCAACTGGAAAAACAGAAAGAACTTCTGCAGTTGGGGATGGAAAAGCGTGCAATGGCAAGTCCTTGTTCCGAGCCCCCCGAGCTTGCTCTTTAGGGCTGTGCACAACAGCATATTTTAGGTTTTCATCATTCAGTTGCTTCACTGTAGGGACTTGGTAAGTGTGTATGTTTTGTGGCGACCTTGCTTCTGATGTGGAGAGTAAGGGTTTCAGCCCAGTTCTTGTGTTGGAGAGTTTAAAATGTGAAGAGATGTTTTCCTGTTCTTCATTTGGAGAAGGTAGAGCCTTTTCCCTGTTTGGTTGTGAGCTGTGTAGGCTGGAAAGACTTCTTGAGTGTCTTAACTGGAAGAAAGCATAGCCTCCAAAGAAAACAACTTTTGCATGTGGTGCTATGTCAAAATGGCAAGACTCTTTCTGATGATCTGATTGCAGCTGAGCATTTTCTTCCTGGGAAGGTTGCTCCCTGCTTTTAGAAATATCTGTAGGCAAGAAAAACACAACCTACAAAACCAAGGAGGGAGGGGAACATTAGTACAGTGAAAGCATCTGTGATGTTCTTTTCTTCTTGTAGCATCAAATTAGTGTTCATTCTGACTTAAGAAAGGGAGTAGAAGAGAATACAGAGACAAGGAATCAATGAAAATTCCTATCAAAACATGAATCAATAACAATAAAATCATCCAGCAGCTGCCATTACAGAAATAGACACTGAGTGCTCTATGGGAGCAGAGGCGGCTTAATTCTGAGTGAGCTAGGAAAGCTTCTCACAGGAAGTGGCCTTTGATCTATGTCCTGATGAGCAGGGATTCCCCAGGCATAGAGGGAAGGTGGACTGAGACAGGAGGTGGAGCCCAGGGGACAGAAGCAGCGGCACAGAGTTGGGCACTGTCGGCAGTTAGACAGTGTTGGAAGGTGTGCTAAGCTGGGGCACTGAGCTGAGCCAAGGTACTGAGGTTTGTCCCTACAGAGAAGAGATCTGCTGGAGTCTTTTTCAAACAGTTAAATGACCTCTACAATCTTTTGTCAGTGCTTCCTATTTTTCCCCAGGATGTTCTCTTGAGGGAGTTGTCATTGTAGTCTACCCTTCTGATTTTAATCAGCTTGTTTCCTTTCAGAGGTGTCTGGGAGACCTATAATTTGTTTTATTTGCTGAGGTGATTGGGACTTGATGCTTAAGTAAATTCATTATGCTCACATAGCAGACAGGGCTCTAGGGAACTCTAAACACTCCCCTACCCTGTATGTTGCCATTTCTAACCCTTCTGATTTGTTTCCACACAGGTCTTATTGAAGATTGTGTGAGGATACATAGCACCCTGGAGGAGGTATCTGTCTTTCACTTGTTCCCAATTTTTGTTTCATTAGAATTGCAACATTATTTTTTTCTTTTTTTTTTAGTGGTGAAATTAAAAAAAATTTTTTTTTAAAGAATATAAAATACATAGCAGCTGGGATTTGATCCCAGGCCTGCTATGCTGGCCCCTCCCCATGTGCACCTATAATCCCAATGCTTGGGAGGCTGAAAACAGGAGAATCACTGAGTTGGATGTATGTAGTGAGGCCCTGTAGACCCTAACTGAATACAGAAAAAAAAATACCAAAAATCCCAGCATTAGAAATGATACAAAATTTTACTAAACAAAGTAATAGGAATTCGTCATCAGTGGTTGCTGTATTGCATGATGTTATCTTCAAATTAGTTGTTTAGGTTATCAGGTATAAATGTTGATTTCTTAGAGAGTTTGAGAGGCATGGATTACAATTTCTCTGATAATGCAAGTGATTTTTCTGTTAAGTGCTATAATTTTAAATTTTTCCTCTTTAATGATAACTAAGCTGTTATTAGGTGGCTGATAAGTTAAAAAACATCTCATGTAATTGTTTCAGACGGCTCTGAGGTTATCACCCTGGTTTTACAGAAGAGGGAACTGGAATGGAGTTGTCAACTTTTGGGGTTAGGATTCACGTGTTGCAGCTCTGCTCCACCTCCTGAGCTTTCTTCTCTAATGGAGGCCTTCTTATGAGGAGCACCACAGTTCCTCCTCACAACGGTTATGGCTAGAAATAGTATGGAGTGGTGCTGTTAAGCACAGTGGTTGGCACAAGAAAATTCTCAGGAAATTCCAAGAATTCCTTTTTGCTTTCCTCATCTTGCAGTCCAGGGTCATGTCCTTGAATCTCCTTTTGTACTTTGCTATGCTTTAATACATGAAAAAGCCCTACTCACTGCAATCTGTTGAATAACAGTGTAATTTATTTTCATAGTCTTCTGAAGGGGCTTTCATAGGGCTTTGTACACTTCTGTAGTTTAACATAATGTACAGGTGACACAGGAGAATCATATTGGAGATACTCAGAAGAAACCAACTATAAGCACAGGTAATTGGAAAAGGGGGAGGGGACACACCCTGATGCCAGAATCAATCTGGGATAGGAGACTTTCAGATAAAACAGAATGTAGACATAGGAGTTTATAATATACAGTTAACATAATAAAGATGTAAGCATGCAGTGAAAGATCGTTAATCCAGTACCCATTTGTGATAGAAAAACTCTGCAAATGATGGTCAACTTATGCTGCAGAAAACCTCCTGATAATGCTATCTACAAGAGTAAAGCACTCTGCTTTTCCACCCTGAGATCCAGAGCAAAATAAGTATAGTATACTCAGCACCTCTATTAAATATTGTGTTGGAAACTACACTATGAATTAGAGCTAGAAATGTAAGATCTAAAGTTTGGAGGTAAAAATGTCTGTTCACATAAAAAATGGCTATTTAGAAATTCTAGGAAAGGTATAACAAAGATATGAGAGCCAATAAGTGTTTGGATTGGGACCTGCCAGGGGATTATGGGGCACACTTCTGGGTATGTCTGGGTACATAAAATATTCACAGTTATTATCTTGGGGACCATGTTTGGTCCCTCATGCCTTCCTCTCTGGTGCTGCCACTCTACTGGGCTTCCCAGCGACTGTGGACTTAGCAGGTTTTCTTCACCATGCCCTTTCATTCCCTTAAGGAGCTTGCCTTGGCGCTTACTAACCATGTAGTGAATTTCCTGAAATTTAGCTGAATTAAGTCTGTCTCCCTGTAAGTTGTGGGCATCAGGTGCTGTGTTCCAATCAGTGGAATGTTTACTAACAGAGGGCTCCAGCACCAGAGGAATGGGTCCATGTCGTGATTGTGTCTGACCATGTGTCTAGAAGGCTGTAGAGCTGCTTGTGGAAGGAGAATGGAAATATTAAGAGGTGGAGTCTAGAGAAGTCATAGAATGCTGTATGAGGAGCTTGGTGAGTGATTGTGTGTGAAGCTCAGCAGACCAGAATGATGTGAAAGTGGACAGTAAAGGCTGGGCTCTGGAGAGGTTTCAGTGGAAACTAGGACTCTGTTAGACATTGGACTAGAGGAAATGTGTGCTCCCCTCTGAAAGAAAATGTGTCTGCGTGTTGCTCATGTTCTGAGACTTTGCATGAGGCTGACTTTAAAGTTGATAGGCCAGTCTGGTTGAAGAAGTTTCCAGGCAGCCCAACATGAAGGTTCAGCATAGATACTGGTGCCTAGTTTTAGCCAAGTTAGTAGTGAAAATGGGAGTGGGGGGGCAGAACAGATAAACTTGAAAAATGTAACTTTTGGCCAGTAGGAGCAGTATGTAATGTTGGGACTAAAGCAGTGCTCACGAGATTAGTGCCCCTAAAATGGAACTTAGTGCTATGTACAGGGAGCAGAAGACAGTTGTCTTGTGGGCATCTCAGGCACCTGCAAAACCCATCACAAAGGTGCACATGGGTTAACTGTTCAATTGAGAAGACAGGGCCTTGGACTGCTGCTTGAGAAGGGGTACCTAGGAAGGCAGTTCCCTGGAACTCATGCCACTATGTTCCGTCACTGTGGGACTTGGAGGCTGTTAAGCCATGGTCCAAGAGAGCTGGCTTGCTGACATGCAGCTGGCTTTGCTGGTATGCAGAATGTGAGAGTTGTAGGGCCAGAGAGGCTTCCACTCAGATGGCAAAGGCATGACTGTCCAGTGCAGGAATCAAGATAGAGTGTGAATGTAGGTGTGCTGACTAGTGGAACAAAATAAGGCATCCAAAAGAAACCTTTCAATTAGTGGTCAGTTTTCAACAAATTTGCCAAGGTAGCAGGAGGAAAAGATTGTATTTCTAAGAAGTAGTGTGAAAACAACTGGATATTTTCAGAGGGAATTATGCATGAATTGAAACCAGATCTCATAATTGTACCCAAAAGTTAACTTGAAATGCATCAGTGACCCAAAGATAAGAACCAAAGCTATAATATTGCTATACAAAGACATAGAAGAAAGCTTTTATAGTCTTGGGGATTTGGGGAAAATTTTATTAGAGCACAAAGAGAACTAACTATAAATAAAAGTAAATTGATCTTAATCATATTTGTTGAAATAAACTGTTAAGAAAACAAAAAAGGGTTAGCAAGAATCAGCAAATGGTTCTGTATCAAATCAAAAATGTCTGCACAGCTAAGGAAATGATTAATAGGGAAAAGAGGCTACAGAATTGGAGAAGGATTAATATCAAAAATATCTAAAAATTAGAAAATCTTAACCCTGAAAAAGCAAATAATCTAATTCTGGGGCAAATTAATTGAACAGCCAGTTCTCCAAAGAAGAAGCACAGATGGCAAATAATGTGAGAACAATAAATGTATGAGAGCGATTTCAGTTGTTAGTGGACTGCAAATCAAAGCTCTATTGAGATCCCGGTCATCTTAGTCAGAATGGCTACCATCGAGAGTACAAACAACAACAACAAAAGTAAATAAAACAAAACACAGTAAAACCTGGCAGGGTGTAGGGTCAGAGAAACCTCTTCACTGTGTGCTGGGGCTGTACAGCGGTACAGTGAATCACCAAGAAAACCAGTATGGAGATGCCTCAGAACTGAGAACAGAGCTATCATTTAATCCAGCTATGCCGCTTTTTGATTTATTCCCCAAAGAATTAAAGACAAAAAATTGTAGTGATGCCTGCAGGCCCGTGTTTCTTACGGGTCTCACAAACAGCCACGCTGAGAAAAGAGGCCAGCGGCCTGTGAACAAGCGAATGGATAGGGAGAGGTGGTGTGCAGACACAGTGAGTAGTACTCAGCTGTAGAGGAGAACCAGACCGTATCGTCTGCGGGGAAGCCATGGAACTGGAGACCCTTTTGTTAAGTGAACTAAACTAGATGCAGAAGGTCAAATGGCAATTTTCCTCCTTATCTGTGAAATCTAAAAGCATTTAGAGGGAAAAAAAGGAGAGATGATAAGAATGTAGGAGGAAAACTTCAGAGATGAGGAATGGATTGCAGGGGAATAACGGAATGTGGGGGAGAGAATCAAAGTATGGTGTAGGCAGGCACCAAGATGAAACTCAATTTCTGTAAAATGGATATGCACTAGCAACATTAAAAAAAGAAGAAGAAAAGAAAAGCCCAGCAGTGGCTTGAGGAAAATGCTAACAGTATGCATATCTGAACAACAGGGCTTGGACTAAGAAGCAATTACACTCTCGTAACTCAATAAGAAGATAAATAATCCAGCTGGGTATGGTGGCTCACACCCATAATCCCAGCACCCTAGGAAGCGGAGGCAGGAGAATCTGAAGTCCTATCTCAGCCTGGACAACTTAGCACTCAGTGAGACCCTGTCTCACAAGAAAAAAGCCCAAAGTACTGTGAATGTCAATAGAGTGAAGGTCTTAGTTTCGACCTCAAGTACCACAAGGAAGCGGAGAGATAGGGCAGTGAATGATGTGAATGGAGATCTCCCGAAAGGAAGCACACCAACGAATGGTAAATGTACGTCTGTTCCACCTGTGCTGTCCCTAGGTGATGCAGCTGCCCACTCCTTGGTGTTGTTAAGTATCACAGCCGCAGTATCAGGACCTGTGGTGATGGACGGTGACCTTGCCCCTCATAGTCTGCTAATAAGGACGCAAGCTGGGAGCTGCTTTAAACCATCTTTAGGTGTTTTCTTATAAGCATCCACTTACTACATGATCTTGTGTGGATGTGAATCTTAGAGAAAAGAAGACTTTCTCATATAGATGGGAAGGCAAATGCCTGCATGTAACAAGAACTTTAAGCAATCCAAGTACCTATGAAGAGGTGATCAGATAAATAAATTGTGGGGTTCTCATGTATAAAGTGAATGGGGTTTGGGAGATGCAGCAGCAGAGATGAATCTCAAAAGCAGGAAGCCAGAGCTAATCTCAGTGGTGAAGGCACTGGCTGCAAGTAACTCAGACCACAATCCTTTGCATGGGTAAAAATATCATATCACTTGCTAAAGAGGTGCTTGGAGCTTGTTAAGGCTAAGTGCATGGTAGACCTAGAATAGGTACATGCTATTGTTTGTAAATTATACTTCTATAAAGTGAATGTTAAAAAAACAGAAAGAACAGTCCTCCAAACACAGAGCCTGGACAGATGTTTGTAACCTGGAGCTCCCAGCCTGGGGTGCTGCCCCTGAGTCGGGCTCCTGGTGCTCTGTGGCACTGGTGAGGTGCTGTGGCCTCTGCATGCTTGTTAATTCTCCTGTAACCTAAGCAGTCATCCCATCAGCTTTCAGTTAGTTCTCCATGGTGAGAACCATGCTCAGTACAGTGAGCATCTGGTAAGAACAACAGTGATTATGATGCATAGCCCTGGGCACTACCGTCTGTGCTTTGTTCTCCTGTCTGGTGAGATCAGCTCACACACCTATAGAACCTGTGTCTGAGCGAAGACAGCCAAGCATCATGGACAGGGCAAGTTAGGAAAGCACAACTGGGGTGGAGGGTCCATCTTGGGTCAGCGCCCTGCAGCCTTCCTTGGCTGTGAAGGGCCAGCTCAGCACATCTCAGGATGCTCTGCCCACTGACACACCAGAAGTCCCATGGGAGCACCCTCAGGTGACCCGCTCTCGGGATGGGACACGTACCTCATCTGACTTCGTCCAGCACTTACTTCTGAAGCATGTGATGGTCACGGAGATGCTGAACTCTGCAATGCTGATGATGAGTAAGATGGACAGGAGTCCCTGCATGGGGGAGGGGAGAGGAAGTGGAGATGGCATCCCCTTCAAGATAAAAGCCACACAACCCTTACCTTCTATGACTAAATTAGAGAAAACTCATAGCTTAGACATTGCATGATCTTCCTGTCTTTCGGATAAGGCACAGGCAAGCAGACTCCACTGCCCCTGGGACCAGGACAGTGCCTACAGTGAGAGGAATGGGTTCAGAGGAGGTCGCCTTCCCTGACTCCAGCCCCTTGTTGCCACGTGGGAACAGGATACCTGATTTAATCTTATAATCATCTCCCAGGGGAAGCTGGTTATAATATTTCTTGGAAGTGAGGATTCCCACTACGTCAGTTGCACTTGCACTTGTGATTGGGACAGAGCACTTCCGTAGGCTGGGTGTGGTCTGGAGTTTTCCAGGCTGCTCTCTGCTAAGGTGAGGTTTAGCCAGAGGCAGCGCAGTGTGGCCCAGAGTCCAAAAAGCTTAAACTCGGGAGCCAGAACAAGCCAGTGCTGCTGGGCTTAAGGTCACACCCTGCCTCGGGCAGGCGACTCCCTCTGCCTCTCTTGCAGTTTATCCCACCTGATGCAGCCCACATAGTTGAGGACTGCTGTTTGCAATTTACTGGCTTTGGTTGTTGAGAAAGAGAGCTGTACGGGTCTTTCTGGAGCAATAGCAGTTAAGTAAATTACTTAAGTGATGATTCTACTATGAAGAAATGTCACAAGCTGTGCCCCAGGGCCACTGGGGGAGGCCTTACTGTCTGCGAGTAGGGGGAAGGCCCTGACAGGGTTACACTGAATGTGTGGATGGAGCCTTGAAGTGAGCCAGAGAGCAGGGAATTGGAGAGCTCTGGGCTGGGAGCAGTCAGGCAGCAACCGGATCCGGGTTCCAGAGCCCAGGGCAGTGAAAACCTCAGGCAGGAAGGGATTCCAGGAAGCACTGAGGTAACCTTGCAGCGTATGTGCTAGAGGGTTTTGTGAGTATTTTGATCTTGTGTTTGACAATATCAAACCGTGGTTGAAAGCATTCATGAGATAAAACCAGGATTTAAATTCAGATAATCTGGCTCCTGTACCCTCCTCACCGCTGTCCCACAATATGCTTCTCGGTGAACATTTCAAATGTTGACACAGCTTCAGTTATTAGAATAAAAATTAATGCAGTACACTCATGAGGCTGAGGCAAGAGAATCACTGTGCATTAGAGGCCAGCCTGGACTATACAGTGATTCCAGGCCAGTCTGAACTGCACAGTGAGACCGTTGAAAATAATAATGCAGTTCAGGTATTATGATGAAAATTCCTCATGCAAAATAGGTGCACTTACAAGGAGAAGCGTTCTTCCTATAATGCAGGGGCCGTCGATGGACTGCTTCTGGCAGGGCTTATATTGCTGTGTGCAGCTGATGATGGTGAGCACCATCCCGGCTGCTGCAGCCGAGGCGCTGGTGATGTTCATGGCTGTGACCAACTGCCTCTGGAGATCGTTTTTAAATATTGTAAAGAAAAGAAAGCTGAATCAGACACACTGTTCGTCATGAGAAAGTCTCAGCATGTTTTCCTTTCTATATGCTTCCCAGGAAGGAAGTGCTCCATGGGGTACTAAGACAGGAAGGGCATGTTCTGATTCCTAAAGTCATCAAGGACACTTGCAGAATGGCCCAAGGATGCCCTGTGGCTGTGCTAGAGAAGACATGCACTTTCCTCTCAGTCAACACATAGGACGGTCTGGAAGTGGCTCCAGGTGTTAGAAGTGTCAAGGACAATGGAAATTTATATTTGATTTTTGAACCCTGGTTTCACTAGACTCTTAGAATTATCTCTTAGAATTTCAATTTCTACCTTTAAGAATGAGGATAGCATTATCTAACTAGGGTTCAGAGATGCAACAACAACAACAACCACAATGACATGAGGATGGCACAAATGTGAACAGGGAGTTAATTTCCTGCTGTTCTGTGTTTTTTCCTTGGAGGATGCAGGCAGTAACCAATGAAATCACTGACCTCAGTGAAGATGGTAACAGGTTACACTGGGCTTGAGAGGCGAGATCAGTGTCCTTGTAGGGGAGCCAGAAAGAGTTCAGGTTGCCCCACCCAAATCATTCACTGCCACTGTCCTTTAGGAGACACATGCCTGGGCTCTTTCAGAAAAAGAGGGCCTCTCCCAGCAGTGACTGGCTCTTTAAAGGGGAAACACACAACCCCTTCCCAACATCTCGGGTCACTAGGTATTTGCTGTGCCCTCATCGACTGAGTTCACATGCTTTGGTAGGAAATGTCATGATGTGTTTAGATAGCCTGTCCTTCCCAGAGTGCCTTGGCTTAGTGTGGTGCCATTGGGAGATTTACTTGTGACTTCATGTTCAGCCTAAGTGGAGATGCACACTGCATGCATTTTGGGTAGACTTTGATGTAAAGCCATCTCATGGACGAAGGTCCGCGGTGGGCAGTGCTCATGTCGGTTGGGCCTTCCCATGGACTAAGGTCCCCGGTGGGGGGTCCTCATGTCGGTTGGGCCTTCCCATGGACTAAGGTCCCCGGTGGGGGGGTCCTCATGTCGGTTGGGCCTTCCCGTGGACTAAGGGCCCTGGTGGGCGGTCCTCATGTTGGTTGGGCCTTTTCAAGAACGTGGCCTGCCTGTTCCACATCTGATCCTTATTATGGTTTTGTAATTTAAGTAAGAACACTCACCATCCCTGCTGTACAGATGAATGGGCCTTAGGAGTAAGTGAGGTTCATTTTGGTTAGAGCACAGTTTCTGTACCTTGCTATGATAGGCATTTCTGATCAGATAATTCTTTCGTTGTGATCGGAGGGTTACCTGTGCATCCTTTGTGGTGTCATCCCACAAGTTGCTGAGATCACCCAGCTGTGACAATCACAAGTGCCTTCAGACCGTGTTAATGGTTCCCTGGCTGGAGGGTCAACATTACTCCCAATTTCATAGTGCGTGGGCGCTGGGGGTACAGATCAGTCCTGGTGTCCTTGTCTAGCACAGGTAAAGTCCTGGTTGGCTTCTAACAGCGTGTGCACATGCATGCATGCATGCACACACACAGACACTCACAGACACACACAGACACACACAGACACACACACACACACACACACACACACACACACGCACAGCAGGAGGTGGTTGAATGGCTTCCAATAAGTGGATAAGCAGTAGGTTCTAGGAGCCATTGTGAGAGGGCAGAGTTAATAGCTGCACTAGCAGCAGGGATCCTCTGACTGCAGTCCAAGGCACATTTTCCCAGGAGATGCCTAAGTGCACCAAAGGCTTCCCGCATATGCACGATGTCCAGCAAACAGGATCGACCAAAGCATGCAGAAACTGGGGCGACTTACCAGTTTTTTTGAGTTTTTCTCCTTCATTGTGAGGCACCCCGTGACAAAAAACTGTGAAAATGAGAAGAAACAAAGTTAACGGGGATGAGCTTACTTGTTTTGCGGTAACGTCCCCCTCCCCCAATGCCTCATGTAGTTTTCTGAGTTCTGAGAATGCAACAGCAGATGAAGCCGTGTTTCTGAGCCGCATGGGTGTGTGTTCTAACATGGTCAGCTCCATCTAGTGTCTACCCCTAAATACAAGGCCCGAGACTAGGAACCACAGTCTTGGCTGGGTGGGAACGGCACCACCTAGTGCCACCTTGGCTCCCCTGATGCCCACGGCCACTCACTGCACCTCTGGGCGAGGAGGTGAGACCTCTTCTAGAGTCTGTGACTCAAGAGCACCCGACAGTGGATGCACATAAATCATTCCCCTCTCTTAAGTGTGGTTTTCTTGTTTGCAGAGGAGCAAGCAGACTATTTTCTTGTCTAATCTCCCCAAGAGTGTCTAGACCAGGGAATGCTGCTTGTGCAGGAGCCAGGTTGCTGCTACGCCCAGGGACCCAGTGCGCATGCAGACTTGCTGCTCCGCTGGGGGCTGCTCTGGGCCCTCCTCTTGTGTGTGAGGGAGGGGCATTGTACAGCACCCGTCAGGGACCACTCAGCTCATGCGTCCTCACAGCAACTTCCCGAAGGTTCCCAGAGGTGATACTCACGATGATGGGTCCCCAGATGGAATAGGCTGAGTGAAAGACCAGGGGGAGGGTTCTGGAGAACATCAGGGAGTGCAAGGCGAACACAGCCCCGAGGCTTGCGATGAGCAGAGCCAGCAGGATCTGCACGGCCTGCGGAGAGGGCACCATGGGTCACCGCTGCTCCTCACCTCCTCTCCTGCGCATCATGCTCCCAGGTTGCCTGCTAAGCCCTCCTGCTGGCCTGCTGGCCTGTGTCTTCTGGATCCCAGGCTGCTACTCCTGTCCTTCACTGCCTGTGTGCCCTGGTGCTACCAGTCTCTGTGTTAGGTGTAGTTGGCTATATGTCTGGGTTGTAAACTACTTTTCACAAAAATTAATTAAGTTGGGGCCAGCAAGATGGCTCAGTAGAATAAGCACTTCTCTGGCAAGCACAAGGGTCTGAGTTCAATCCCTGATTCCACACACACACACAATAATGAAGTTTATCAGCACTTTTTAGGTACACATAAAGATCCCACTTGTCGTAGGGAGTCTGGCTATGCACTACTGCTTGTTTGCCTCCTTCTCCCATGCCCCTCCCTCCTCCTCCCCTCCCCTAGCCCCTTTGCGCGTTGCCCTGTGCCCTTCCTTATTTACAAAAGCCTGATTTCCACTTTCCTTCTTTTCTCATGTTTTCCCTATCCTTCCTTCCTTCCTTCCTTCCTTCCTTCCTTCCTTCCTTCCTTCCTTCCTTCCTTCCTTTCCCTTCCTTCTTCCTAGTTCTTTCCATTTGGACGTTTTCAAACAGCCTGAATGCCCAGCAGCTGATGAATGCATAAAGATGTAAAACACATACATATAGAGAAATACTGAGAACTACTTAGTCATAAAGAAAAATGAACAAGACCTTCCTAGGTAAAAGGATGCACCGGAAAGCCTTATTCTTAAGTGAAATAAACTGCACACACGTGCATGAGTACTGCATCATTTCTCTAGTGTAAGAAACCAAAAGTGTAAACAGGAATGGAAATGTGTAATAGCTGTGCGAAGTTCCCAAGGCTGGAGGCTGCCACTGCCTGCCCCTCCTGCCCGAGTGGCAGTCCTTGCCCCTGTGAGTCCTTCACATTTTCCTCCTTGGACACAGCTGGGGGCATTAGTTCATGTCCCCCCCAGAGCACCACACAACCAAGCCCCACAGACTCGAGTCCCTTCCAGAAAGTGGCGTGGCACAGCTGGTGTCTTCAGCACAGCCTCCCTTACACGTTAATTTAAAATTTTTATTGTAATTATTTTACTGGTATATGTCTGCGACAAACGTTAAATGCAGTCATGGTGAGGAATCTGCAGTTCCTCCTCCTCCTGCTCCCCCGGCCCTCTCTCCATTGCCCTATTCTGCCCCAGGCCCCTTCTCATCCAGGTGGCTTACAGTGTGCAAATGCCACTGGAACAGTCATTACATGCATTGGTCAGGGAAGTGTGAAAGGAAAGAAGGCTATGTTTTCAGTACAAATACAATTTCTGTTTTGGTCGGGGTTGGCTGACTTGGTTAAGAAGCCTGCAGATCTGGAGGCCAAGCTGGGTCAGGCTTTGGGACTTAGACAAGTTTCGGTTCTATAGACGCATGGGAAGTCTCACAGTGCAGAGGCTGGGGGCCACAGTGTGTCTCCACCTCCCCTCCATCCACCAACCTGACTCCATGAGGCAACGACCCAGCCAGCTGGGACTCTGCACAGAACTGGCCCCAGGGTGGATGAAGGCTTTGGCAGGGCTAGCTGCCCTGTGGCTGCCCCTGTGCTCCCAGGCCTCTCCCTGCAGCCCCACGACCCGTAGTGGTCTGCTCTCAAGCCAAGGTGGGGCAGCCCACACACCTCTCTGCACCACTAAGATGGAGGGAAGTGGTGCCTTGACACCTGCACTGGTGACCCAACCCTGTCTACCATGAGGCAGCCACTTAGAAGTGTGGCTGTGGCTTCAGGACGCACTGGTGTTGTGTGGCTTAGGGTTTTGCAAGGGTAACAGTGCAGTACAACACAGTGCAATGCAACACAACACAACACAACACAGGACACATAGTTTATGGAATTATTTTCTAATGGTCACTCAAAGAATGATATACAAAGATAGTGCAGGAAATCTGTCCACACACTGAAGACCAAAGACTTGGCTGAGGGCCTGGATCCCAATATCCTGCAAGAGTCCAGCTGAAGACTTAGAGCTCATAACAATGCCTCACACAAGTCTACCTGGAGGCCTAGAGCCCATGACAATGTCTCTTTCAGGCCTGGATCTACATTGGGAAGGCCCAAAGGCCAGTGGTGGAAGCTAGGAAGTCTGTGCCAGCGTGATGAAGGATCTGTGCCAGCAGGCTGAGGGGTCTGCATGGAGCCAGGAAGTGATCTCAAGGTAAGCACTAGAGCTCTCCAAAAGGTACCACAGCCACCGTCAGCACCAGTGAGGTTCTGAGCTCCCCAATGATGTGGAAATCTGAGTTTCCATCAGGAAAGTCAAGGGGACAAGCTTCTGCAGCAGATTGAGCTGTGCACCATCTTCCCCTCTGGGACTGGGCAGCGATGCTCAGGGTGAGGACCAGTGCTCCCCAAGTGAACCAGAGCCATTCTTAGTGACATTGAGGTCCCAAGCTCCTCTGATGAGAATAGCCAAGTTCATTGGGAAAGCCAGCATGACAAGGTTAGCCAGCAGAACAGCCCAAGCTCCAGCAGCTCCAGCAGCTTCTCTCAACAGCTTCCCTCCCATCTTCCCAGCAGCTTCTCCAGTTCTGCCTCAGGTGGGCCTCCCATGCCCAGCACCACACTGGTTCAATTCAGCTGGCCTGCAGTTGGCATCCAGCACAGCTGGGGGACGAAGGGGGGAAGGGAGAAAGGAAAGGCAGAATCAACTTCCTCCCTGAAAGTCATTGCCCTGAAATATCTCTGCAGATGGACAAAGGACTTGTCTGCCCTCCAGGAAGATGTGTGACTGGAGAGGACTTACCCCCAGAACTTTTGGCTCTCCCCGCAGGAATTCAAACAGAGAGCTGTGAGGTATGTAGGGAAGGCCAGCCAGCACGTGTGCATTTGGGTGGATGGTGGCGACACGGATCCCTGTCTCCTCCTGGGGTGCTGACTGCATGATTCGGTGTCAGAGCTCTATGAAGAAGAGGAGGGTGGGGCACTGTGGGCAGAATCATGACCTGTCTCTCCACAGCATCACATGGAGCCCTTTGCAATGCCCTTAGTGACTTCGTCCCTCAGCATCAGAACCACAGAACCTCAGCCACCGAGTCATAGAGCCCGGGAGTTCTAGAGCACCGCAAGTCTCCCTCCCAGGAGAAGGCAGCAGCCACACAGAAGGCCCTCAAGCCTTGTGCCTGTGGAGCTCCACAGCATTGCCCAGCCACTTGCCTTTACAGTGTGATGGTTCATAGTGACCTGTGTGACCCTGCCACCCCCACTGAGGTCCACTTAACAGACCCTCCGTGTGTGGTGTGCCGTGATGCTTTGGCACATGTGAGCCTGTGAGAGTCCTATGACCTGACCAGTTAACAGACCTGTGCCCTTGCTTTGCTAGCTTTGTTGCCTGACGAGAACCTTTAAGGTGCATTCTCTTTATTTTCAAGTTAAGTAAAAAATCAACAGTGAGCAGAAATAGGACCAGATGTAGTTGCTGCTTTAATGGAGGATATTTAGTTGCATAAATATGCGTAAAAGTAGTCTAAGTGCTTTTTTATTATTAAAGCCTCATTTGGAAGTTAGCTTTATATGTTAATGCTTTATATTCCTATATGGTATTATTTTAACTATTTAAGTCCTGAAGATGAATAGTCTCGTGTGACTAAAAACATATGCCATTGTGATCTCCAGAGTTGCCTAGTTTGTGGCAATCATGGCTACCAGGGCCCCAAGGAACTCAGAGCCAGGGATGCTGGGGTCTGGGCATGGGTGTGTGTGGTGTGAGGGACATGCACTGCCAGGTGCCCCGGGACAGAGTCACCCGTGACAGCCGTTAAATGAACAGCAGTTTTCCCAATGAAAATATTTCTTTTTCTCACATCAACATTTCAGAGAAGGGAAACAATTCTCAATATGGCATCTTCCTGCCAGTTTCTGTTTTGATAAACTTTTGTATTATCAAGCGCAAAGTAACGTCTGTCTGTCTGTCTCTGTCTTGTCTGTCTGTCTGTCTCTGTCTGTCTGTCTGTCTCTGTCTGTCTGTCTGTCTGTCTGTCTCTGTCTGTCTGTCTATCTATCATCTATCTCTCACCTGTAAGTCATCTGTCTATCATCTCTTTTTTTTTTCTTTCATTTTATTGAAGTACAAATGTCACTCAGACAGTTTCAAGACACCTTAACAATACAGATTTGATAAATTAATACATTGCAAACTGTTTTCATAATGTTTTGGTATTATTGTACAAGGTGCATACATGATATTATATTTACAGATCTTATTTTAGCAGATATCTCTTATCAGTGAATTAAGAGTGTAGCTGCTTACTTATTTTTTATACCTGAATTATATCAAAAATTCAATAATTATTTTCCCAGTGGATGACCGTAGTACTAG
>PVKA01004274.1:55355-100714 GCA_004027165.1 Ctenomys sociabilis
TAGTGCAGATCTTGCCTCTCATAGAATTATGTAGAAGCACAGCGTTATCTATCCCAACTGTACTGTCTATACACACACATCATGATTTTTTCTTTCTACAACCCTTCCTTTGTCTACACCTGTCAAAAGTGGGCACTCCATTGACATTCAACTAACTTAGGTGCTTGAACTCGACACCACAATCCAACACAGTCCAGCAGTAACTCACTACAACCATAGTGAGTTACTCAAAGAAATTGTCGACCATAGCCATTTACAGCTCAGTTTAATATTATGGCCTCACGATGTATACTTCATTTTTATACTTTTCTGCTGGATGGTTAAGACCTAGGTAGATCAAGACTTATATACCAACACATGAACTTTATATTTCCTATGTGGTCAGTGAAGTCTATCTTGCATATGTGCCTATCTGCCTGCCTGCCCCCTACCTGTTTGCAGTTCCTGATGTCCACATTTACCTGATGGCCCAGGCACACATACATTGTTTTTAACCCTTTCCCGCCCACCCACCTCCCTTGTCTCTCGGTTCCCGTCTCCTGTTCGCGCCTTACTGTCATCCTTGTCCTGTAGTTCATGCTTGTGCCATGCAGTGACTACATTCACTGCGTGCAGCTGGTGCATGCACAGGACATGTCTGAAATCTGTCTCCTCTCCCTTTCCACCCTGACCCACTCTGGAGCAAGCGTATAGTTACAATGCTCAGCAGAACCGACGCGTCATCAGGCTCTTGGAGAAAGCTTAAAGCTTGTGTCCTGTCCACTGAAGGAGCTCGCTCCCATGGTGCTGTAGCCACGCGCTGCGGAAGGGAGCCACCTCTTGAAGCCGTCCTTTGCTTGTCTGGTGCTGAGCAGCTGCGGCCCAGCTGTGCCCCGGTGTGCAGACTCCGTTCTCGCGAGATCGTGGTCGCAGACCCCGCTGAAGGAGAACCGAGTCCACTTTTCCCACAAGGTCTGCATTGAGCCTGACCCTTGACCTTGATTTTGTCTTTGTCCAGCTTTGTTTGTGACCAGCATGTGGAAGAATGAAGCGCCCTGCCCAGCGTTTTCAAGCCAACACGTTAGTATGCTATTTATAGATACGCAGATATTTTGCTACTCTGTACTTCCATTTTAGAAAAGTGGAGGAGGACTGCAGCACATGTAGATACATCCCCTTTCAAATGGTACCAAAGGGCTGTCTTCATGTGTCACATTTGGGCTGAGTTTTGGGAAAGGTAAGACTGTATAATTCTATCTTGGGTATTTCACAATTTATCTCATTTTATCTTTTCAATTAGGTTATAACTGCCAGGCCCAGCTTTGTTCCCCACTTCTCAGAAATAGACCCTCTGACCAAAAGTGCCCTCTGCCCTGATTATAACACAGTGTCTTAGTTTTACCTGCACCTAAGCTTTATGTTCATGGCACTGTGTGGTATGCGCTCTTGTGCATGGGTCATTTTCTCCCAGAATTAGCTGTGGGATTGATCTATGTGGTCCGCACACGGTACTGTTACGCACCTCCACATGTTTCTCTTCATTACTCTGCTGTCTGAACCCGCCCCGAGTTCCATTCCTCTGTGCTGTCGCTTATCGGCATCAGACGGCTTTACCTGGGGACTCCTCTGAGCTGTGGCCACATGGCTTCACCGTGTGGAAGCCTCCGTGTGCATTTCTGTTGTACTCCTCCCTCCTAGGCGGGACCAGGTTCTACATGCAGGGAGCAGAGTTGGAAACCCATTTACGAGGTGGGCTGTGGGAGTTTCCTGATGTGGTGATACAGTTGAGCCTCTTTCTCTGTCTAGTTTCTTGTTCAGTCTATAGCTTGGATGGGGGGAGCCGCACAAGGAAGGTAAGTATTTAAGCATAAAGTCATTAAGTGAGACAAGTGAGTCAGATATTTTTAAAACACTTAAGTCTCTTCAGTTCTTAGTTCCTGTGTGTATGCAGCGTGAAGGGAAATGTGACCCTGAAGTGGGACATAGAGGCAGGCGCCCAGCACCTCACCCAGCACAAGAGCACGCACGTTCGCTGCCCACACAGAACAGCCATGGGAAGGCAGTGAAGTCAGAGCCGTTCTGGGAAGGCGGACAATGTAAGTTTACTGAACTGTGCTTTTGGGAAGTTATTTTCATGAGCAATAAAATGACTCAAAATGATTCATACTGCAGGCATAAAATGAAAGCTGCTATCTTCCAAAGTTTATTTCCATGTTTTAAATAGCTGAGACTTCAGGGAAGTCTCGTCATTGGGTTTCTCCTTTTTCCTCTAAGCCAAGCATAAGTCATACCCAGGACTTTGGAGAATTCTTAACGTGATGGGTCCAATCTTGTGACGGAAGTAAGGAAAATGCATTCTGGAAAAGATAAAATTAGTTGGAGGGGTTGCACTGTGGCTATGAGCTCACGTTTGCAGTGCAGAGAGCTCGCATTCCTTGGTGGGGTTCGTGTTGGCCCACTACCTGGAAGCTCACTCTGTCCACCACCCGGAAGCTCACGCCTGCCCGTCACCCATCTCCATTTCCTTTTCACCCTTTCCCTCCCCTCTCTTCCTCAGTCCATTTCCCAGTTGCAGAGGAGCTGTCCTTGTTTCCTGTTACCTATCTTTTAATGTGTTCTTCTTTTACAATGAGAAATGAAAACTACAAATAAAATTTGTTAGTGACTTTTAAACTCGGATCACAGAGAGAATTTTAGTATATCCCACCCTCAAATTTTGCACACAACATTTCACCCAGTTCTACCATCATATACAATTGCAGCAGTGTTAGTTCAAATAAATGCTACCCATTAGCACCTAAGTTCATTAAATGACAGTGGAGTGCCCATCTCTGACAGGTGTAGACAAAGGAAGGGGTATAGAAACAGTACAGTTGGGATAGATAACGCTGTGCTTCTACATAATTCTATGAGAGGCAAGATTTGCACTAATGGTGGTTGGACAGGATATTATGTCGGCTTCTAATACTGTGGACGACCACTAGGAAAATAACAAGGTAGAAAGTATTCATTATTGAATCTTTGATGTAATTCAGGTATAAAAAATAAGATACACAAACAGCTACCGTCTCTTAATTTACTGATAAGAGACATATGGTTTAATAATGTCTGTAAGTATAATATCATGTATACACCTTTTTGTGATACCAGAACATTATGAGAACAGTTTGCAATGTATTAATTTATGAAATCCATCTTGTCAAGTTATCTTAAAGCTGTCTCATTGATATTTGTACTTCAATAAAACAAAAATTAAAAAAAAAAAAAAAACCAAAGGAAAAAAACAAATAAATGCTACCCCACAGCCAGGTAGTCACTTTGCTGTTTTTCTAGGAGAATCATAACTGAATCATAGTCCATCGAATCCCTATAAAGATTTTTTTTGTTGTAACTTCTAGGAGGAATAGAAATATTAAAAAATGTCAATATCAGCAGTTACGGTGAAGTAAGGAAAGCATAAACAGAGTACAGAACCCTGGAAGCCCACATCAGATGGAGTGGGCCTGGCTGTGGGTTCCTCTAGGTGAACCCACGGCCCTGCACGACGTCATCCTCGGCTGGTCATCCGCATCCTCCCTGAGGGGAGCTCATCCAGCCTTGTTGTCTCAGAGGCCTGGGCAGGGTGGTTTCTGAAGCCTGCTGGCTTCCCAGGAGGCGACCCTCAGGTGAGTCTCCTGCCCATTGCACCATCTAATGTCGCGAGGGCAGCAGCCCCATGAGGGAGCCTGCCATCGTGAAACAGCTTCCAGCACATCTCCTGACTCATAGCTGACCCTTCTTTGTGTCACTTCTGGGCCCGGATTGCCGTCCCTCACACCTGGGACCCACCGTGTGGGTCTCACTCACCACCGGCCTGGCGGAGCACATCTGTCTGTACCAGAAGATGGAAGCGTAGGTGGCCATGAGCAGTTCCAGCCCCGCAAAGGTGAGCATCACGACGAGCGTGCCCTGCGAAGGGGACAAGGATGTTGGGTGCAGGAGACAAGGACACCCCAGCCCCACACTGGAGTGAAGGAGGCCTCTCCAGAGGTGTGCCGGGTGAGGAGCGCCTCACGCTGTTCCACGCTCCCTTCCTGACCTCTCCATCAAGGGAGGACACAGGGTCGTTTTTTCTGCAGACCTTGGTCTCCTGCAAGAGGCCTGAGAAGCGCAGTCTCCCCATCTCTGGCTGCTGTTGTGCTGCTTTTTATTCAAAGTGTAGCTATTTCTTTTATCTTGCAGAGGTCTCAGTGGATTGCCTCAATGCAAAATTGCACATCGTTTTATTTTAGTGCACTGTGTGCTTTTTAATTTAGCCAGGCCTAAATTTCATATCATCATTTGTTGCTTCAGATATTCTGAGTTTACTTCCAATTCATCTACTCTGTTTCCAATTTCAAAGATTACGATTTTAATTTCCCACCATGTCCTTAAATTGTTGCTTCACATCCTCTTGCCTTTCCAATTTTTTTTTTTTTTTTTGGTACTGTTTCATTCTATTATTTTGGTTTCAAATTTTAAATTTTTTTTGTGGTTTTTATGTAATGGAGTGCTATACTGCTCAGATTCACTGATGATCAGAAAACAAGTGATGCTGAGAGCTAAGGGCTCCCAGCCCCAGGATGGGACCCAGAGAGGTGATCTTGACTTCAAATGAAGGCTAGACCATGAGGAATGCTTCTACCCATGGGGACAAAAGCAGCACTTTCTCAGCAGAGGCGGCACTTGCAGTTACAGCTGTTTAGTCCACAATGCCTGTTTTTTAATATTTAAGAAAGGCCAAAGGGCCAGATCCCCATGGTCCCTTCCAGCTCCCTGTGCTCGGCCATGTATAATGCAACCTGCATGTCACACACACTGCTAGCACGTTTCTTCTCATTAACCATCATTTCTTCCTGTCTTTCCCAGATAGTCAGACCCACTGGAGCAGAAACTGCTGAAGAAGGAGAAGTGCAGCCCTGTGGAGACATGGAGGTGTCCTCCGACGGGATGCTTGAGCCCACACTACTCACTGTTAGGGTGGAGTCAGCCAGGAGGCAATCCTTGAGTTCATAGATCGAGTAGTAGTACTGTGAGTAAGGCAGGGAAGACAGACACTCCCGTTCTGAATTATGAGACCAAGTGGTTGTTGCCAGGGCTACCAGGTTGTAGGTGAGGAGGAAGATGCTTGCCCCGGCAGCTGCAGAACTCACTGCATTTGAGACCAGGCTGCTCTTGGCCTGGAAGAAAACCCCACATCAGGCTGTCATGGAGGACTAAGTTTCCATGCTTTCGTCCCTGCCCCCTGCACTGTGAAGTGTTTCCTTGGGTCTGGTTCCCCTCCGTCTTCTGCATCTTCCTGCTGGGCACAGAAATCTCTGCAGCCTTTCTCAGGGTGGGTTTATCACTTGCTCTAATGAACAGACACTTGCTGAGAGATGGGATGCAAGAACAGCTCCCCTTGGGGTAATAATCTGGTCCCTCAACTCTGTAGCATGAGTCTCAGAGATGTGCCATGCAGGCCACTGCAGACATCACCCACCTTTCCCCAAGGGGTGCAGCATCACTGTATTTTCCCAGAAGACCCTACAGTGTGGTAAAGCTTTGGTTATCCCCTTAGGTTATCTGAGCTGTGGCACCTTTGTGCATAATGAAGCAACAGTAGAGAATAGCTGGAAGGAAACAGGAGACGCTAGACACCTACCAACAACATCACCTTTGATGACCAGGGCTTGCCCTCCTGCCAGCTACTGGGCAATGCTTGTTGACAGGACAAGCCCATAGCATCAGTTCCCTTCAGCAGCGGGGCAAGCAGCAGAGGCCTGCCCCCCCCCATGCATAGTAACAGTGACAACACCTGACGACAACCGTTGTCCACATACACCTCACAGATGTGGTAGGAGGAAGGCCTTGATCCCCTCCTTGGAACTTTCCCCCTCCCTTGCCTTGTAGCCACCAAGGTGACTTCAGAGACAGCCACACCCTGACTGAAGAAGGCTTAGCCTCTGGCTGCCCCTGGGTGAGCACAACCGCTTCATGCTCAGGTGACTGGCAGGAGCAGGGACAGGCTTTCAGAGCACTCCTCCTCAGAGTCAGGGAGCCTGGGCCCGGCCCGCTCCCCCACTCGGTGCTTCAGCTTTCTCACTCAGGGAACATGGAAAATGAGCACACTGGTCTCAGAGGAGCTTCCCAGGGGCTCTGCTTTCAGAAGGGAAAAGTGAGACTCTCCTTTGGATCCTGCCAGGGGGTCAGCCAGAAGTCTTGGCCCCTGATCTGTGTGGAACTTCCTTTCCCCTGAGTGTGCACTTGAGATTATGAGCTAGAAGAAGGACCTCTGGGATTCTTTCTAGCCCAACCAGCTATGATTTGATGGTCCTCATACTTACCAAGGCCTTGGCTGGTTTTGTCCCAGAGATAATTGAGAGAGATCCAGATATCATAAACTGTTCAGAAAAGAGACAAAGGTCAGTTTCATTATCCTGAGAAAATAGGGGGGACTATGCTCCTTGCAGTCATTCACTAAAATGCAATAGTGGAAAGCTTTTTGGGAGCTGTCATTGTAGGGCTCATGTGGGTCGCTGCTGCTGGGGAGGCCCCGGATCCACCCTCGGGAGGCTTATGTTGAGAAACACATGGACGGCCAGTGGAACAGGTGAGGCCAGCCGGTGCCTTGGAGTGACAGAAAGATAGGACAGCCCAGGAGCCACACAGGGAAGAACACGATGGAGAACTATGCTGGCAGGTGGGGCCCAGGGAGGACATGGGGAAGCTGGGCGGAGAGGGCCAGACAGGGTGTCCTCACTACACACCCCTGTGACATTAGGGATCCAGCTGGGAGAGAGAGGGTCCTGGGAAGGGACATTAGTGCATCATGTCTGTGGCCTGGGTGCTGGACGGGCAGAGACAAGCCTGGCAGGAGCTGACACTCACTTCCCTAGGGCCATGGGGCCATGGCCACACTGTAGTTACATCCACACAGGGCCTGAGCCACAGGGCAGCAGGGTTTTGGTGCAGCCTGTCTGCCCTGAACATGACCTTGGCCGCCTCGGTATAGCATGCAGGGGAGGAGACCTGATCCTCTGAGGGAGGCAGGAGGCTTCGGGAGCCTCCCTGGGGCCCCCTCACGAGCTGGTGGGTGACAGGCAACTACAGCAGATTTTGCAGTTGTTTGGGTTACCTATGAGCACACAGCAAGGCCACTGGCACCCCAGGCCTTACCCTCACTGCTGGCCCCAGTGCTCCCACCAGATAGTTTAAAAGTCTTTTCAGCTTTGGCTACCTCAGGATAGGCTTATTAACATGGAGGGAGGCCAGGGGCCCAGGGAGCTTCTGAAAGTCCCATGGAGGGATGGAAAAACCTTCCATTTTTCTAGAGTGCTGCTGTAAAGCAAGGTAAGAAGTGCTGGGCTGCTGTACCCAGGCATCACCTTCCTGCCGGCTGAACGAGTCCCTTCCTGGGATCTTCATAGCACAGGTGCTTCTTGTGGGACGGGACGTAAGCACATCCCCCTGGGAGCCCTCACTCACACACAGGCCACCTGCCAACAGGAACCCGGACCTCACAGGGCTGGGAGCTGCTGGGCTGCCCCTGAAGGAGATGGACGCAGAGGCCAGGATGAACCCCACACTGGAGACCACCAGGCCACATAGGATCTGGATGACCTGCAGCAGACAAGGCGTGCTCAGCACTATTGCGGAAATAGCAGGGATTTCTGGGCGCATCTCGTAGGTTATAAAGAGGAACAAATGTGTGATCATCATCCACATTTCCAAAGAAAGAGAGACACCCAGTGCAGCTGTACCCGTAACACCCAGCACTACTCTGCCCTTCCCCATGCAGCCGCCCGAAGGACTCCACCTGTCAGTGGATGAAGCCAGGAAGAAAATTGCTGCCTGAGTGTGTGGGCGCACAGTCCCAGCACTCTGAATGGCTGAGGCAGGAGGATTGCGAGTTCCAGACCAGACTGGGCAACTTAGCAACTTACTGAGGCCTTGTCTCAAACATAAAATAAATTTTTTACTTTTGCTGGCCATATAACTCAGTGCAAAGGCCTGGGGTTGCATCTCTGCTATTGCGGAAAACTTCACATAATAATGGTAAAAGGCTGTGGTCTTCTGGGGCCTCACTGCTAGGTGCCTGGGGCTGTAGGGGCCCCTTGAGCTGGGGCCAGATGTGCCTGTCCTGAGAGAAAGCGACATAGAACCCAGCACTTTTCATGATGAAAATGTTAAGGTCGCAAATCAGGAAGTGAGCCTAGGCACATTTTAATTTTTAAAAAAATAATCGACAAATTGTTTTTGTTTGTTGCTTTGAAAAGAAGATGGAAGAGCTGGCCAAATAGCTTAACAGATCAAAGTGCCTGCAAGCTGGCACAGGGGCCGGGGTTCGATTGCTGGGCCTGCCATGCCGGCCGGGTCCCCAGGGGCACGCTGGGAAGGCAATTGAGATGGCGTGGTGGTGCGTGCCTGTAATCCCAGCCCTAGGGAAGCTGTAAACAGGCACATCACTACGAGTCGGATCTGTAGACCCTGCCCTAAAATACAAAGAAAAAACTAAAGAAAAGAAGATGGAGAAAGTTGCCGGGACTCATTGGTTTCTTGGTACCCTGGGGAGGAGCGGCGGCAGGACTGAGGAAAAGAAAGAAGGCTAGAGCTGGGTCAGGTGGTAGCCTGTGCCTGGGCAGGCGACCCCAGCACAGCAGCTGAGGAGAACTCGGTTACCTCTGCACAGTTAGTGTCACATGACACGGGGTTGCCTTGCGACTCATAGCTGACATTGACCCAGCAGGATGCTTCTCAGGACTGAGGCAGCCTGACTGCATCAGGCACGGAGGCCTAGTCCTGCTCGCACGCACTGGACCAAGTTCTAGCTGTAGGGGCTCCCAGCAGAAGGTCTCTGAGTTCGGTGATACGGAGAACAGTCTGGTCTAGAGCGTTCGCGAAGGGTTTAGCTACATTCACACTCAGCACCGCGGGTGTCCTCGCCCACTCGTCATCTAGTTCAGCAGCGGTGGTTATTTTTGTAGTGCCTGCCGCAGCCATAGGTTATGTTTGTCGGGCCATTTCTGCGTCCCAGGCGGGATTCACTGTCCCATCCTGTTCACAGATGAAGCCCACGCAGGGCAGGAGTTAATCTGCCCATGCTGTGTGAGTGCTGAGCAGAAGGCTGAGATCTTGGGCTGTGAGTAGGAACTGGAGTCCACACCCAGACTCACTGGGCAGTGCGTGCTGCACCCCAAAGGGGAAGCAGGCCCGGGGGGAGAAGCTCGGTTGGCCATTCACACAGCAAGCACCTATTAAGAGCCCACATGCCCGCACTGCAGAGCTGTGTGCTGCCCTATACAGTTAGGCTCTGTGCAGAGTGGGTGGGGTTAGGAGCAGAGAGGCCAGGAAACAGGAAAGGAACAGGCACTAGCTGTGGGGACTGTGGGGGCTATTCACTCATTCAACTCCACTTTCCTTTCAGCCGGTTGGATAGCTCTGAACAAAAGATTGTGGGGTATAGTGTAGTTCTGCGCCTGTTGTACTGAGATGGCTGGGGACAGAGCTGGGAGCTCCGTCAGGAGGTGCTGTGGGAATACACAGGGGAGGGCTGCTGCGGAACTGGAGGAGTCAGGGGCTAGAGGTTCCCTGAGGAGAAGCCTGCAGAAATTGTTGGGATAGATATGGGACTGGAGGCTGCAGCAAGGGCGTTGTCCCGAGCAGCTGAGATGCTGGGGCTGACACTGGCCTGAGGGGGGCGCTGCGGAGGAGAGGGTTTGGGCAGATCAGGATTGTCTGGGATGGATCAAGAGAGAGAAGCTCAGCAGTCATCAAGTGAAGATCTTTGCAGGAGGCTGAGCTTCTAGGTCCTGGTTCGGAGGAGAGATCTATGCAGAGACTGGAGTCTATTTTTTCCAATCTGTGTGTGGAAGATGAGGCTTAAGGTCATGTTAATGAAAGGCCACTGGAGCAGATACAGAAGAGGAATATAACAGAGGTGGTCCTGGTGTACACGGAGTGCAAGAACAGGAAGTAAATAGAAAACGGGGGGGAGGGACAAAGGAGGGGCCGGGGAGGAAAGTCGGAAGCCCAACAAGTCCATGACCGAATCTTTTGAGTAGGAGAGAGTAGTCAAGTGGAGAGACCCCTTGTGCTAGTTCCAGAACATCAGTAGGAGAGCTGGGCATTAGCTTTTAATGTGGAACAAAGAAAACAGGTGTCCCTGGGTGTGACCCAAGACAGACTGTAATTCTAAGAAGTGAGATGCTGATTTCCTGCCTCTGGAGAGCTGCTTCGAAGGGGCTGGAGGGCTCAGGAGACTGACAGCATTTGTCAGAGGGAGAAACAGCAAGGAAGCTCTGCGCTCATGGTGCCCACTGTAGATCTGCAGAGGGGATGGGCTACGACAGGCCAGGGGAGTCACAGGCAGCCTCGTGTGCACAGGGGAGAGTTGTCCCTGAGCAGGTGAGGGCATCTTATTCTCAATAACAGATGGGGGACGCATACCTGAGCACAGAGGTGGGTGGTCTCTGGCTCTCTCTGATCGCCTCAGAGTTCTCAGTGCTTTAGGGGGCGTGGTTACCCATGGAGAGGAGTGGAGAGGAGAGTGGGGAAGGATGATCAGAGGCTTGAAGAAAAAGCACACCGTGGGGGTCTGGGGCTTTGATGTGGGGAGGACAGGAGTGAGTCTGAAAAGGGCACTGAGAGCCCCATGCGAAATGGAGCGGTGGGGGACGAGGGTGACTCTGGAGGGCCTGGGGCGTCTGCACCAGGGAGAAGGAAAAAGTACCGCGAGGCGAATCTAGGTCGTCTCATCTCGGAATGAAAGCGAGCCCGAGTGAGAAGGATGCATAATGAGCACAGTCACGCGGTTTCATTGAGAATGTGTGCAGTACTGAGGACAAACCGGGAGATTCTCTCGCTCCCTGGTGGGGAGGAGCACTCACCCCCAGAACCGTGGCTTCCGTCTGCAGATCCTTCTGGGGGTTGCGATCCGATTGTCTGGAGCATCTGTCGTCTTTCAGGGCGAGGGTGCACTTTGGGACGAAGCTCGCCAGAGCCGCCTGGACCTTGAGGTGCAGCCACATGGTGCTGAGGATGCTGGGAGAGGAGCCTCACTTTGGGTCTGCAGGCATCCGGGTTCAGGTCCGAGCGCTTAGAACCGAGGAAAGTCTCGCTCCATTATCCAAAGGGTGGCCTGGCTGGAAGGAACACAGGCAAGTGTGGGGGCCAGAGAAGCAGCGGGAGTACCTGGCATGGTGGCGAGCCTGTGCCAAGCAGGAAGCACCCGACGGAGCGAAGACGATGCACAGTGGGAGCGCACGCTCAGAGGAACCACTGGCGGAGCTCGCTGAACGGCCTGCCAGGCCTGCTCGCCCTCCCTCCCGTAGGCCCTACTTGGACCATCTGCTCGCCATGGCACTCCGCGTCCCCATGGACACCCTGGAGCACACCCAGGGCTGGATGCTGCTACCCGCATGGCCAGTCCCAGTCCTGTCGCCCCGCACGCCCCAGTCGCTCTTGCCGCACACTCCAAAGAGAGCCTCGGGTCCAGAGCGCAGTCTGAGCAGCGCACGCTGCGCACTGCTCGGCGGTGCCCCGTCAAGGCAGCGTGAAGTCACCACCCGGATCGGAAGGGAAACCCACGAACATTTTCGTTCGTTTTCTCTTTTGGACAAGTGGGTGAACTGAGGCCCAGTAAGGACCCTGACCTGCCAGTGTAGTCCTGTGCTCAGCGACAGAGGCAGGACAGGATCAAGTTCTCCCTCTAGCGATTCTGCGACGCACCTGTCCTCGGCGCTCCCAGCCAGGCCCTGGGTCACCGCGGGTGGCCAAAGCCGCTGCCTGCCCTGGTCAGAACCTCCCAGGGGCGGCCGCTTCCAGAGCGAGCGCCTGGAGACTGCCGGGCTTCCTCAGAGAGGCGGTAGGGTCACACAGGATGCGGATTCAGGATGCGGATTCAGCAGGAGCCTGGGTCTGCCCCGCACAGCACCTCGGCTTCCTCTTTCTGAGGTCTGTGGTCCGGAGAAGTCACGAGAAATAGAGAGCTCTAGTTCCAGTTAAGAGACTTTTTGTCTATTCCTGTGAGTCAGTTGGTTCTGTTTGCCTGCTGCTTCTGATCTTGTAAGTGGGGGCTAATTAATAATAATTCCACTCAATGGAGTGTGTGAAGGGTTTATGAAAAGTAGATACCTTCCGAAGAGTCGACACTGTTAACAATAATGCCACATTTGAATCTGGGAAAATTCCAGAATTGTCTGTGCAAGCGTTCTCCACGCCCTTCCAGTCCATCTGCCTGTGCGTGGGTGGAATTTCCTCCCCTCTGCGAAGGGTCCTGGAGCTTCAGGGCAACTTCTTTTTATTTAAAAAAAATAAAAAACTTTTATTTATTTGGTACAGGGTACCGTTCAACAGCTTGGATTCCTAGGGATCCTCCTCTCTCAGCCTCCTCAGTGGTGGGATTATAGGTGTGCTGTGCCCAGGTTGGTGGCCTGCACAGCAGGTTCCGGGGCCCACATGACATGTGGTACCAGGGATCGAACCTGGGTCCTTGCACTTGCTGAGAACAGCAAGCTATCTCCCCAGCCCAGGGTGCAGCCAACTTCTGAGGCTCAGCTGCGGATTCTTTTACACAATCAGATGGGTTCCACATGTACCCAAAAGCCACAGTGCTGAACTTCTTACACCAAATGTGTTCTGCTGCTCAAGGCCTGAAACTAAGAAAAGACAGATGTGGGGGTTCTGCACACATTTCACTGAGCAGGCATTTGCTCGACTGTAGCCTAACGTTTTCTTAAACATTCATGATTACCATATTGAAATTTTATGTGATAGTTCATTTACATAACAAACATTATTTACAAAATCAGATGCAATTGGTGTAATATGTGGAGTAACTTTTCTCTGTGGCTTAGGGTTTTATTTTTTCTATCTTCTTAAAAGTCTTCTTGTACAGGTATTAATTTAAACATGTCTAATATTAAATATTGGTAGATGTCAGTGTTCATTGGAATGCCACATTTTACTTCCAGGTTTAGAGGAATTTGACCAAGCAGACAATAACAACTTTTCTATTCTGAGTTTTCCTCTTGAAGGCCAGGGAAGAAGTATATAATTATAAAAACTATGCTGCTGGTACTTTGCTTTGCTGGTGTCTAAGAATTTTAATTTCTTTAGATCACCATGTTAGTAATTAGAAATGAATTAGGAGGGACTTAAATGTGCCTCAGTTCCTTCCATGCACTGTTACTCCATACTCTTGAAGTACAGATTATGAGCTGTGGCTTAAATTAACACTAAGAAAATCCACAGGAAAGCCTCCCCAGGTAAAGCGGTCTCGGAACTTAATCTTCTGCGCAAGCGCGGCCCCTGCGGTGTTGGCCTTAGAGAAGCCCTAGTTATTGCACCTTGTTCACACCTGCCTAGCTGTCCACACCTGCTTGTCACTGATGGAAAGGAGACCCAGAGGGGAGGAGGGTGGCCAGCAGACCTTCCATTGGGCGGGGTCTAAGGCAGGGGCCCAGGGCCCAGTACCCATCTCCATGGACAGCCTTCTCGCTGCCACCCTAGAGGATAGCAGGGCAAGGGAGGGGAGGGAAAGGCCCAGCTTCCTTGTCCAAGAAACCTCTCTGGGGACAGCAGCTCTGTGGTATGGACAGCCCCCTTAGGCCTGAGGCACAGAACAGTGGTCCCAGTGTGCTGACTGCTGATACCCTTCCAACCTACAGGATAAGCCCAAAATCCGAGGCACTGCTAATAAATGAGTAATAGAACCATAGGAATGTTCAAGCAGAGCTTTCCACAGCCTCTGTGTTTGTTTATTGATGACAGCTCCCGGGAGGTTCCAGGCTCCTGTCCTGTAAGCTGATCTTTCTCCTGCAGAGTGGAGGCAGGTCACTTTCAATTGCACATACGTGCAATGCTTGGGGCGCACAGCTGGGTGAGGAGTGGGCTGCACAAGGCAGCCCCGTGCCTCTTCAGCCCAGCCTTCCCTCTCCCATCTCCTGATGCCTCCATGTGAGCAAGTCCTGTCGCCCTCCTTCCTCTGATCCATCTTTTCTTTCGTTTCTCATGTACATTTTGGGCCTCTCCTGTAAGGGAAGCCAGCCAGTTCTGGCTGTGCGCCTGACTCATTTCCTTTCAGAGCACGGCCTCCAGGAGCCCTGCCAACGACTCAAGCTGACTTCTGCTGGCAGAACCTGCACCCCTGCGCTCAGTGCGACCTCTGCGCGTCCATCAGCACCTGTTGGAAGCCTCTGCAGCCCCGAGCCGCAGTGAGCTGCGCTGCCATAAACCCGGCTCTGCGTGGATCGTGGGAACGAGTCTCAGCTGTTTGGGGAAGACACCTAGAAGGGGAAGAGCTGGGTTCAGCGGAGCTTCTAGTTGCGGTTTCTGAGGAACCTCCGCACTTATCTCTATAGTGATTGTAGTAGCTGTGTTCCCACCCACAGTGCAAAAGTCCTTTCTCCCCAGAGGGTCTCCTGCCATCTTACTGGCTGGCATCCCGCAGAGGGCTGTTGTTCCTGGAGCTTTTGAGGCTGTCACAGCCACGTGTGGATCCATCCTGAGACTCCACAGTGTTAATTTGATGCTCTGAGCTCTTCAAGGCTCCTCCCTGCCCTAGCCCTGGGAGGCCATCGGGGAATCTCCAGCCTCCTCTGTAAGGTGTCTTGCCCCTCCTAGTGTCCTTTTGGAACAAGCAGAGTGCACCAAAGGTGGCAGGCCCCACCTACTGTCTCTTTCTCTCTCTTGCTGGACTGGAGGAGGCCAACGGTGTCCTTAAGGTGCCCTCCCGGCAAGCCCCATGGCAGCCCTTAGGAACCCAAAGCCTCCTATGCACAGCCAGAAAGACCTCGTGTCTATACTGAGGAGGAAAATGGAGCTGGTAGACCTGCAGTCGCAGGGGGCTCTGCCCACAACAGTGCAAGCTGGGACTAAAGCCCCATGTGAGCCCTGATTCCTGCCAACACTTCCCTGCAGCCTGGTGTGACCTGGTGCAAGCGGCCCAGTTAGCAGAATCACAGAAACAGTATGTAGTGTCCTCTTACTCCTGCATGTTTGCAGCAGTAGGTGATACAGCAAAACGTAGATACACTGGCCATAGAGAGAAAAACCCCATTTAGCTCTTCTGGTTTCCCAGGGCATGTGAGGGTCGCCATTGCCCCAGAAGTGCGGGAGAGCCGCTTACAGCTCCACCGGTTCTCTGGGCTCTCTGTGCCAGCTGGGATGAGGGGAGTGGGTTCCTGTTTTCTTCTCCTGTGCTGAAAGGAGGAACACAGCCCTGCACGAAACCAGCAGTTCCCTCCCAACGAAGTGCTCCAGAGGGAATTCCCAGGGCACTGTTCCTGAGGAAGCCTCTTAGCTCACCCTTCCCGACCTGTCCTGGCCTTACAGGCAGGGGGAGAAAACCACCCTTGGTTATTTCGTTAGCAAGGCTCACCTGGGTGCACAGGTTTCCTGTTGTAAATTGGAAGCTGAAGGGGGTGGGAGGGTGGGGAGGCCTCGCAGGCACGGGGAGGAGGGCAAGGTAATATGACAAGAGCGACCAGGATTTTATTGCCCCTACGCCAACAGTTCTAAACGGTAAGGACAAATGACTGCTCAGAAGAAAAGTTGGTCTGAGGTCTAACCTGAGATATTACGTGTGTCAGGCCCTGTCCACAACCCGCGTGACTCTGTGTCATCCGTTGTCTTTGGGGCCCCGGGGAAGGTGGACAGAAAAATGCCCTGCCTGGGCCTGGTCCGTGCACCAGCACAGCTCTGTCGGGAGGCTGTTACAGTCGATGGGCCGTACCTAAGAGCCTTTTCTGCCCTCTGCTGGACAACTGGAAGAAGTACACCAACCGTGATTGCGGCAAGGTGCGCAGCTCCTGTGGATTCCCCCTGCACACGGGTGTGAGTGCTGTGTGTACCTGCGGGTGTTTGTGTATGTAAGTGCACGCACAACTGTCCTAAAGTAAATGGACGCTTAGTGTTATGTAAGAAAGACAGTCTTAAGATGAAAAAGTTTCACCACGTATTGTTAATCCCTTCTGCGCGTGTGAGTGGGAGCAGCCAGCCACTCCGCGGGCTCCAGCTCTGGCCTGCGGGCCTTGGCCACGGAAGGAGGAAGAGGAAGGTGAGCTGTGGAGAAGACGCAGTCAGGAGCTCAGGGTTGGGGTGGAGCAGCTCTACCACCCGGGAAGAGAGGGACACCCCAGGCCCAGCGGAGGTGATTCCGCGGCGTCGGGCGCTGCTCTGAGCGCTGGGCCCGGCTCCCATCTGCTCTCACCGAGCACTGTGGGTGTGAGTCAGCTCCATCGGGGGGCAGCGCGAGGACGCGGGGAGGTGCGGGGGGCAGCGCAGGACTGGGGAAGGGAAGGGAGTCGGCCGCGGGCGGTCTCGCGTGCTCTGAGGACCTCAGTGGGGAAGCTCCAAGGGCAAGGTGAGCGCAGGGCTCTGCACGTGCGCGTCTGGGTCCTCTGCGAGCCCCGCAGTCCCGAGTTCCAGGACGAGGGACGGGAGCGGGAGGTGCTATGAGGAGGCCCCTGCCCACGCCCAGGGAGGTGGCCTATCCCCGTGACCGAGCGCCGAGGTCGGCGGCCTCCCTGCCGGGGCTCCTGAGGGCTGCAGTGCACACAGCCACATGCGGCCGGACTCCATTTCCAGCAAGTGAGAGCAGAGGCGTGCGCGCTTCTGGCCTTCAGGGTCAGTCCTGCCGGTCAGCAGCAAGGCCACCAGGGCGCTCACCCGGGACGGGGACCCGGAGCGATATCTGCTGGTCGGTGGGGGTCTGAGACTGTGCCCTGAGCCTCCAGGTGGAAGATATTGCAGCGCCCTAGGTGGGAGGGAGGGTCGGAAACCCTGCTGGGCCTGCGGCGTCGGGAGCCGGGCGCTCAGCGCATCCTGGGGAAGGTCGGCTCGGTCACTCTCGCCGTGGCCAGCGGACATTGGCTGCTAGCTTACTCGTGCGGTCTCTTGTCGGAAGCGTGTCTCCCCAGGCTGTTCCTGTCTGTGGTGTGTGAGTTTTGGGGTTTTCACGCATGAATCTCTGGCTGGAAGGAGCGCTCAGTGCTGTGGGAAGGCTGGATACAGCCTCAAGGAGAAGGGAGCACTCACCGCCACAGCAGAAGTAAGCTCAAGCGCTGTTACATTTATAGACCCTTGAGCTATCCCTAAAAGGGCTATAAAACCTTAAAGTGGATGAATGTTTCTATTGACACAGAAATGCCAGCTATTCACATTCACTTAACTTGGAACCTAAACAACAACTATGAGGAAAATGGCACATTTTTCTTAAATTAAAGAGCACAAATTTGTTTTTGTTTTTATTTAATTAGTACAGGGTCTTGCTATGCTGTTCAGACTCACAATGAACCTCCTGTTTCAGCCTCCCCAGTGCTGGGATACAGGTGTGCGCCATCACGCCCGGTATTGGGGCAGCACAGTAACGATCCTGGGGATCAAACATGGGTCCTCATGCTTGCCGGGCAGGCATTTAGGCCACCGAGCTATCCATTTAGTCGCTTGTCTCTCTTTTCCTCAGTTCTGCCCCAGTTTCTCCCTGGGGTGCGCCAACAAATGGCTCCAGTGCACATTCCCTGGCTTGATGTCTTCGTATGAGATTAGTGTCAGACACGAGTCATTGAGATGCACAGCACCGTAACCAAGCCGTGTGTCACTGCTGACAAAGTGGCCTGGCTTACCAGGACATGATGACAAAAGTTAAATACAGTATATGGAAAATGTGGATATCTATTGAATACCTTATGCACAAATTAATTTGAAATAGTAGATGAAAACAGAGTTAAATGTGGGTATTATATACTATAAATATGAACAAATTTCAAAAAGAGAGTCTGTATATTTATTGATTTGTTTGTTTTTCTGTTTGCCTGCAAAGCTGGGGAGTAACAGAATGAAGTCCAAAAGCTTCGAGGAGGGACACATCATGCAAATTGATGTCCCACATGGACTTTTGGAAAACCACGGCAAGTTCTGTCCCCAGCTGTCACTGGGGGCTGCGTGCAGCATGGAACCCAGGCCTGGGGTGTCTGGCCTGTGTCCCGCACACTCCGGGGTACACAGAGCATGGTGTGGCCTCGGGTTCTGGATGTGACAGCTTCCTGGTGTGACATGGAGCCGGCTCCCCAGCAGGCCTGGAAGGAGTTGGTGCTGCCCCTGCCGCAGCTAGGTGCATGGAATGTCCCAGTCTCCAGGCAGTCCTCTCTGGCCTCCAAGCCCAGGATCATCCCCAGATTGCGGCAGGAGAGCACAGTGGAGCTTGCTGCCTGCCTCTCCGTCTGCAGAGGCCGAGCCTCTCTGGCGTTCCGTGCTCAGTGCATGTGCTGCACTGCGCCATCTCCCGCCCTGAACAGCTTTCTGCAGTGGCTTCCCTAACATGCAGGGTACCGAGTCAATATCACAAGGACATCTAGGGCCGAAATGCCCCCTCTGGGCCAGGTGTGCTTGTGGCAGCAGGGCATGGCAGAGACTCGCCATTTCTTCTGGTTCAACCCCCAGAAATCCTTCAGGGTCATGGATCAGGCCAGAGTTGACACCTATTTCATTGGTCTAAGAGCTACACCTGGACTCTGTAGAGTCGTTTTTAAGCTGACTTAGGCTCACTTAGCGTCTGTTCAGTTGTCTGCTAACTTCAGGTGTTCTCCCCTCACCTGAAGCCCTTCTTCTGAAAGCGTCTTCTCCTCTTTGAAGTGCTGCATTCTCGCACTTCTCCTGGGCCAGGTGCTGACCTGGCGTGGACCACGTGCTGTTCTGGGTACCTCATGGTACCTGTCCTGTGTGCCAGGCCTGCATTACCCCACTGCCTCCCCTTGCACCTGGCCTTAAAAACTCCTGGTGGCAACACTGCCTCCTGGGGACCAACTTTGAGGGTGTGGGGCATGGAGGACAATCTAACTCAAGCTCTAGCATCAGTGTTTAGTGTCACAGGGCTGGCATGGCTGTCTTCCAGTGACCATGCTGTCTTCCACATGGAAGACCAAGGGAGGGATCCGTGTCTCCCTGTCACCCCAGCACCAGATGCCGTCGCAGTCTGGGTGTCACCCAAGCTTACAGGCAGGTGCTGGTATCCCCTTGCTCTGCGCTGTGTTTCCTGAGCCACCGTCTCCCATGTGTCCTGGCTATCATGCCATCGTCCATGGTAGGACATCTGCTGAGGTCTTGTTTCAGCCGTTAGCGAGGTTATTTGCAATGAGCCAATATCTGTCCAGCTATAAGTGCTCATCCCGGACTTTGGTCAGCATTTCTTTGTCACAGATTTCTTCTGACTGTACCTGTTCTCAGGGAGTGGCTTGCCTTTCCATTTCTTGACAGCATTGTTTATACAACAAAGGGTTTAATACTCACCAAGTTCTGTTTATCCTGGGTGAGGTCTTGACTGCTACACTGAAAAAGTAGCCTTCACTAAACCCAAGGTCGCCTGGATTATCACCTAGGTTACTTTTCAGGGATTTTGTAGTTTTGCATTTTATAATGAGTTACCTGATTCATGATTAAGTAAAGCATGAAAGCTCTGTGTCTAAATCCGGGTGTTGCTGGCAGACACCCACTTTCTGCAGCACCGTCGTTCCCCCGCTGCTCTCTTGAATGCTCTGCAGAGATCAGCTTACTACACTTACCTCTGCCTGCTCCTGGAGGATTGCTCTCTTCCACAGTAGTTGCCTGACACCATGCCTTGTGGCTGTAAGCGCTTTCTCAGGGCCCCAGAGACGAGCACTGTGTGTCTCAGCTGGCTCATTCCCCTCAGTACTGTGGCCTTCCATTTCTCATCTGTCCCTGTGGACTTCAGTACCAGGTTTTTGATACCAATAGAACAACTTGTTCTATTGTTTGTTTGCGGCCTCCATGAACCTTAGAGAATTTGGAGAGAGCCAGTATCTCAACAAGATTGTCTTCTCCATAAACATGGAATAGGGTGCCTCCTCATTTATGTAGATTCTCTTTTTTTATGTATTTGGTACAGGGTCTGCAGGGTCTACAGGGCCTCACTATGTAGGACTCGTAGTGACCCTCCCGCCTTCAGCCTCCGGGCTGGAATCCCAGGTGCACGCTACCACACCCAGTCTCAACCACTGTCTCAGGTGCCACGCGGGTGGGGCCGGCACAGCACACCTGGGATCACAGCTCGGCTGCTGCTCTCTGCCTGTGCAGGTGCTTTAGCCTGCTGAGCTATCTCACCAGTCCCTTATATAGATTTCCTTTGATTTGTTTCATCAGAATTTTATCTTATTTCTTAGAGATTTTGTTCATATTTTGTTACAGATGGCAAACAACAGCTAGTTTAAATGGTGTTGTTATTAAATTTTAGCTTCTAGGGGAGGGGTCGGCAAGATAACTCGGTGGGCTGAAGTGCTGCTTAGGCAAGTGCAGGGGTCATGGTGTGACCCCCGGTGCTGCAAACTGCTCCAGCCTTGCCCAGGGTGGGCTGAGCCGGCCACAGAGTCCAGGCTTAGTGGCTCATGCCTGTAATCCCAGTGCAAAGGAGACTGGAAGCAGGAAGATCACTGAGTCAAGCTGTGTAGTGAGACCCTATAGCAACCAAATACATTAAAAACAAATAAATAAATTTATTTTAATTTCCACTGATTGCTGGTCCATGGGAACATTTCTTGATTCTTGCGTGTTAATCTACTATCTGTTTATGCTGCTTTTATCACTTATTAGTTCTAGGAGATTAGTTTTTACTTTCAGGGTTTCCCCATAGGTGCTGTGTGATCTTTGAGCAAAATCAGGGTGATTTTTCCCTTACCAAACTTACTCTTCATTTTTGTTGGTGTGAGGAAGGCTTCCTCAGGGCTGACAGGACAGTGGGACGACAGTCTTTCTCTTGTTTCTGATCTTTCGGGGAAGCTTTTATTTATCCCTGTCAACTCTGTAAAGCAGCTGTAAAGTAAGCTGGGGAAGCTCCTCCCCATTCTTGCCTACAGGGAGTGTTTATAAGGACTGGGCTCTGGGCTTTGCGGATGCTTGTCTTGTATTAATTCAAATGACAGAATGATTTTTTTCAGTCTGTAGTGTTCAGTGATTTTTTTAAACTGTTGGACTGATCAGCACATCTGGACTAAGCAGTGTTTTGAAACCTGTTTGGATTCTGTTTAAATGTCTCAGTGCATTGTGTCACAGGTCTGTAGTGCTCTTTTCTTTTTTTGTCCTGTAATGTTTGTATGGTTCTATTACTGTGGTGCTTTTGATACAGAGAAGTGAAACTTCCGACCTGACCTGGATGAGTTCCTATTTTCTAAAACCGAAGAATGAATTTTAGGAACAAACGGAGGTTGAGGGTAAAACTTTACTGGAAAGAAAAGCTTCTGTCAGTGAGGGACAGAAGGGGGACCCGAGGGGTTCCCTGGGGAAGCTGTCTCTTCCAGCATCTCTTTTATAGTGTAAAGCCATGTGGAGCTAAGGTGGAAAGAATGGGAACTCGCTTAGGTGGACAAGAGGTGGGACAAAACTATGGTCAACCAATGGGATTACAAGCACCATTGCTCAGGTAAAGTTGATTATGCCTGGGACCAAGTGGGGAAGCGAGTCACAGAGTAAGTGGGCATGAATACGGGACAAAGTTTCTTCCTGTTAGGGGTTGGATTACAGGACAGGGTCTCTTCTCATTGGGGGTTGGGCTAGTGATTCATTGGGTCTTTTCAGGTGATGAATACCTATTTAGATTATCAATCCCAGGTGCTACTCTTTTAGGGTTTGTTTGGCGTTTAGGTCTTTAGGTCTAGTTCACAGCAAGAGCATCCGTCCCTCCAATAGTTGTCTTTGTTTTCTGTGTTACCTCCTTCAAGGGCCTGGCCCTGTCTGACTAACTATAATATTTCTATCTAATTTGGCTACCTGTAACACTGGCAGATTCCTGGAAGGAATTAAGGTATTCTAATATTTTACTTTCTGGAAAAAATATAGAGATTTAGTATGATTTTTGCTTTGAACACTTTTATAATATACCACTGACATTTTTTGAGCCTTGTTCCTTCTTTTTGGAAATTTTTTATTTATTTATTTTTTATTTTTTAAAATACTTTTATTATGAAGAGTGATTCCATAAAGTCTAGAACAGCCTGTAGATAATAAAATGATCTTTCATTTTCTTTCTTTGGTAGAGATGGGATCCTAGGCCTTCTGCACACTAAGCATTGAGCTATATCCATGGACCTACATCCTTGCCTTTTACATTTTACTTTGAGACAGGGTAAAAAGTTGCACAAGCTGGCCTTGAACTTGTAAGCAATGCCTCAACTTCCAAGGAGCTGGGATTAAGGCCTGCTCCATGCAGTCACTTATGCCACGGAGCCATTTCCCCAGCCCCGTAACCTCTACATTTCAAGTACTGAGTACTCAGGATTAAGCTAAAAGTAGGCAGTACAGCGCTCACCCATTCACATGCCAGTGGTGGCTAGAGGTGACATCGTGCTCCCTGCATTTCTTTTGCACTCTCAGAGACTGGACGAACACGAGGTCTTTGCACTGAGCTACATCCTCGGTCCTACCTGGGACACAGTCTTGCTAAGTTGCCCATGGTGGGCTCAAACTTGGACATGCTCCTGCCTCAGCTGCCTAGCATATTTCTAACTTACAACACCAATCTTGTTCAGGACAAAGAGGGCCTGATGACTGTCATAACTCTCCCACAGGTCAACCAGATGGTGGACTGGAGTGCTGCACATAACTCACACCGAGTTTCTAGGCATACTGCTGGAAGACTTGCTCAGGAGTTCGAGCTGCCAACCTGCAAGCAAAATCTTACCATTTCTGCTTGCCCGAGGAAGCCCACCAATGCCACAGAAGAGACAGAGCATGCTCTTGAGGGAAAAATTAACTGTTCAAAAAGCAAATCATATTAGAGACATTCTTCTCCCTGTCACAAAGAGCAGCTGCACTGCCTGGTGCCTGAGGCACACTGGCCTCTGTAGCCAGCAGAGCCAATGTCCCCAAGCCAGGGTGCAAAAGAACCTCTTGAACTTTCTGGATAAAGCTGTTCCTCCCTGAACCAGAACAGGCCTGGGGCTGGTATGCAAGTGACTTGGGATGTTCCCACAGATGAACAGAATGTACTCTTCGGAGGCAGGCTTCCACCCACATGCAAACTGGAGATGACAGGCATATTCCTTCATGATTGAGGGGCGGTAATGGGGACTGAACTTTGAGCACTAAGCTACTGCTCCAACTTCTTCTGATAATCTTTTCTGAGATGAGACAGGGTCTCACTATGCCGTTCAGGCTGGCCTTGAGCTCACTTTTAGCCCACGCTGGCCTCATATTTGCAAAGTTCCTCTGGCCTCAGTCTCCCTATTACAGACATGTGCCACCCTGCCTGGCCCCACTCCCGTTTGAAGACAGGGTATTAACAGAGTTGCTGAGGCTGGCCTTGAACTTATGGTCCTTTGTCTCAGTCTCCTGAGAAACTGGCCCCAAATTCCCTGTTCTTAGTTTCTCACTTTTGTCTTAAATTTGGCAATATGATAGTCCGTTAAGGACTGGTGAATCATCAAGGAACAAATTTTCAGGGGTACAGGATATTTAGGGGTTTTTCTTTCTTTCTTTCCTTTTTTTTTTTTTTTAAACAGAACCGAGGATTGAACTCAGGCCCTTGAGTTTGCCGGGGACATTTCCCCAACCCAGGGTTTTTTCCAGTATGTTTTAGCTTTCTGATTATGACACATGATACTTGTTTACTCACAGTAAAGGTTTTGGAGACAGGGTCTTGCTATGTAATTCAGGCTGGCATTGAACCTCCTGTGCCAATCCTCCTGCTTCAGCATTCTGGGTGTTGGGATTACAGGTATGCGCCACCATATCCAGCTAGGATATAAATTTCTTAATAAAGACAAGGGAAGGTCAAGATACCCCTGTGAGCTATCTCTATACTGTTAGGGGCAGCTCAGGGTCAACACAAAGCACCGATACACCATAGTAAACAAACAGGGCAAGTCAAGAAAGGCTTCTACATAGTTGTTTCCTAACCCACTTCTTCCTCGCCCTAATGCGACACAGGCTGGTACATTCCTCTAGGGCAAGAGTCAGTCAGTGCACCCTCTCTGTGAAAGGCCAGACAGTCAGGTTTTTAAAGGCATATGGCCTCTTTTGCTACTATTCAACTCTACTGTTGTGGTGTGGAAGTCGCAGAAAACACCTCTCCAATAGGAGATGCATTCCATCAAGGCTGCAGGCAGAGGGGTGGGGTTTGCCTGTGGGCTGCAGGTATCCACTGCCGGGAAAGAGGATGTGTCCAGGGGTCATCCTCACTCCTGCCCTGAGAACTTTCAGATGCTGGAAGCTCCAGCTACAGCACAGGATGAAGTACCCAGTGAACAGCATTGTGATGCCGCCAACGCCACTCTTCTTTACGGTGGTGTTGCACCGGAGCCAGCCTTTGTGCACAGCTCCCAAGAGCCTCATTAGAGGGAGGCTGGAGGTTGCAAGTCTGGTCGGGGGCTCCAAACTCCTTAGAGCAGTTGAACTTCTTTCCAACAAAGGAACTTGTGAGAGATGTCCCCACTGAGGACCAGTGAGCTGAGGCTTCTGGGCCATTGAAGGCCAGTACTGAGGGTTCCCCGCCAGCACTCCTAGTCCAAGATAGCTGGAATAAAGCTCTGGAAACCACTCCAGCCCCATGCAGCCAGGAAAAGTCTTTCTGTCTGTGGCACCAACATTAACAAAAGCGCTTTTAGAAAGGTGATGCTGAGCAGGATATGCAGGTTGCCAGCACCCAGAATGTGAGGCCATGGGTGAGCAGCCAGATTTGGGCTCTGGAGGCCCCTGCTCCATACTTCCCCTTAATATCTTTACATCAGAGACTTGATTATGACTGCAGAATTCTGCTTTTGCTTCCTGCAGAGATTTCATAGCCAGAGAGGCAGGACTTGTACTAGGTGACTGCAATACAGGAGGAGACTCACTGTATACTGCCTCCTGCGGAGCAAACAAATTTCTAAGTGGGCCTTCATCTTTCAGTTTCTTTTTCATGGCTGAATCACCAGAGCTGCAGTTCTTGGAGGTGGGGCTGACAGGATCCCACTGGCACACCTCTGCCACAAGTCTATCACCCTCTGCATCTCCTTTGCTCCTGCAGCCCTCGACTCCAAGGCCAAGTCCTTTTTCTTCATTCTTCTCAACCTGGATCTTAGCCAGTGGGCTAACGTGAAGGCCTAACACAGGGGACTCTGAGTTCTCTTCCTGAGTCTCAATACCAGGGAGGACTCCTGAGGGGGAATCCCTTTCCTTGCTCAACACTGCTACTGTTACTTTTCGAGCCCTATGGGTGAGATTCCCTGGAGACTGATGGCAACCACCAGGAGGCTCATCTAGGAATTTTACTAGAATCCCTGTCTCTGGGGGTCAACTGTGCCCAGTTTCAAATTTTCAGACATGGCTTGTACATTATTAGGTACAGCTACAGCTGAGGAATATTTCCTTTTTGATACAACAAAGGTTCCACTGAGTCAGCTAGTAACAAAACCTCTGTTTCTGAAGGATGATACCTATTTTCCTCTGATACAGTCACATCTTTGGCAAGTTCTCTCTTAGAATTGTCATTTGATGCATAAAACTGAGCTTTAGCTTCTCCTTGGAACGCAATCTTTGGTTCAGCGTATTTTAACATTTTGAAGGCAAACTGGGCTTGATCCCTGATGTCTTTCTCTGCCTTTGTAGTACTTGCTCTTTCCAAGCCAATTCTCTCCTGTGGACAGGAGGCAATTGTTTGTTCTGGTTTGTGATGTCTCAATTTGGCACTTCTTTCCTCACTCCTTGTCTTAAACTCTTTCCCTTTAGGTTCAGTTAAGTCTCTGACTTTTTTAGCTTTTTTAGCATGTAGATGGGTGGCTGGCTTTGACCGAGCAATTATCTGGTCAGTATGTTTGGATGATCCTATCATCTTACAGTACGGCAAATGGGATTTTAATCGTTTAAATGGCTTCTTACAGTAAGGACACTCTTCCATTTTGGGCTGAATATCACTCATCCTCTTCCTGAGCTCCTGTAGGGGGATGCTAGTTTTGCTGCTGGTTCTCCTGGATCCCCATGCTTTCAAATCACCATTCCCGAGTTAACATCAGCCTTCTCCTCCGCCACAGCCTTCCTTTCGCTCCAGGAGGCGGTCCAGGCTCAGGAAGGGGGGCGGAGAAGCAGCTCCAGGTTGGTGTCGGCCACCCGGCAGCCCATGGCGGGCTCGAAACGAGCCGCTCCACTGCCCTCGGTTTTCAGGGGAATCCACTCAGGACTCACAACGTGGGCCATGGGAAATGACCCAATTCTTTCTGGAAATTTTTAAATGTTACTTTACTTTATGTAATGGCATAAGCCCGTGCAGATTGCCTTCTTCTTATTGAGAATTTTGGGACATTTTGTCTTCACAGATCATCATATCACTGAGATCATCAAACTGTTGAGCACAAGATCCCTCATAATGTGCTGTCGTTCTAGTGTCTGTGTGTTCTGTAGTGATAGCTCTGTTTTGGGGAGTGAGAGAGATAAAGAGAGAGGAAGAGATGATAGAGAGAGAGGTGACTGATGGAAGGATGGTTACCTTCACGCAACACAAGAAGGACCTGAGAGTCCATTGTCAGCTGTGCGTGAGCCCAGGCACAGAGGATGCCCACGGCCGCTGGAGCTGGAGCGAGCAGGGCCCGGACCCTCCTTGGAGGCTGCACAGCAGCTGCAGTCCTGAGGGTGCCAGGCTTCAGCCCAGTGAGCCCGAATGGGATCAGGAAGCAGAGAACTCGAAAGGAAAGTTATAGTGCTTCTCATCACTAGGCTTGTGGGAATTTGTCACAAATACAAGAGAAAATAAATGAAGGTAACAGAAAATGGCAATTCCCAGGACATATTGTTTATGAGCATAGGTGGTAAAGGATGGAAAACACAGACCCTGAGTTTGCCAGGAAGGTGCTTTGCCAGGAAGCTACATCCCTAGCCCAAAACTTGCAGCAATATTTTGTTTCCATTTTGGAGGGCACCAGGGATTGAACTCAGGACCCTGTGCTTGCCAAGCAGGTGGTCATGTTGCTGAGCTATCTCCCTGGCCAAATATGTAGTAAGTGTAACAGGAATATGTATTAAAAATGTTGAAGAAACATCACAACCAAGCTGAGCTCATTCAAAGAAAAAAAACCACATAAGATTAAACAAAAGAATATTGTTGAATACTATTTGCAACAACAAAAAAAGAATGAAAACCTTCCTAATATTGACACAAGCATGTATCAAATTAAAAAAAAAAAAACTGTCTTATTTTTTTTTGTGTGTGTGTATTTTAATACAAGGTGTTATTATGCAGATGGGACTTGTAGTGACCCTAATGTTTTCGGCCTCCCAAGAGCTGGGATTATTGGTGCCACCATGCCCAGCCTCAGTTACCATCTTAGCGATCCTGGGGTCAGGGCTGGATGGTGGGCTGGGGATGGAACCCTGGCTGCTGCATCTGCCTAAGCAGGTGCTTTACTCCCCTGAGCTATTTGACTGGCCATGTATTTAAATTTTAAATAGCCCAGGGAGATAGCTCAGCGGCATAAGTGCCTACCTGGCAGGTGCAAGACCCTGAGTTTGAAGCCCAGTAACAATCAAAAGAAAAATTAAACAAAGCTTTTAAAATAAGAATAAATGGAAAACTCCTAGAGCAATAAGAATTTTTTTCTTTTCTTTTCTTTTTCTTTTTTTTTTTTTTGGCGCAACTAGGGATTGAACTCAGGGCCTTGCACTTGCCAGGCAAGCGCTTATTCTGCTGAGCTATCTCCCTGGCCTGAGAAAATGTATAAACATCCTCCCATAGTATAATTAAGCTGTCAAAAGCATTCCCAGCCTGCCATGCGACTGGAATTCCAGCTCAGTGCGAGATTGGAGCAGAACAATCTCAAGTCACAAGCAGCCTGGGCAACGCGGCAGTGCACCAAAGTCAAGTCTCAAGATGAAAAGTGAAGAGGATGGATGGCTCAGTGGGGAGAGCACTGCTGTTCAGTGCCTCACGTGCAGGAGGTAGTAGTAAGAGCACTCCCTCCTCGGAGCACAGCGGTGCTGTATGTACAGATCCAACGCACATAGAGCACGAAGAGTGAATGTTAAAGGAGCCAAGCTGATAGCAGTTAAGGAAAAGGGATTTTTACATGTGCCAAATGCAGAGACATTTGCAACAGTAGAACACCTGTAAGGTGCTGAATGTGAAATGGATGAATAGATGAAGAAAGCCAACAGCATAGTTTGATGAACACTTGCAGGGGGAGTGCGGTGTAGGTAGTAGGAGAGACTTTTGAACATGGCATGCTTAAGATTTTAAATGAATCTGTAAGTAAAGATCTAAAACTCATAGAAAGGGCAAAGCCCTGTGATCACAGCACTCGGGAAGAGACAGTGGTGGTCACTATGGGCACGAGAGGAGCAGGGGACGAGTAGGGGTAGAGCACAAAGGTGTGAATTTACACGGAGACTAGTCTGGTGACCTAGTGACAACATGAGAACAATAGACAAGAATTTGCTGGAAGAGGTTTTTCAGGTGGAAGGGAACAAAGACAACTATGTGGGACGGTGGTGACGTCCCCTGCTTGGCTGCAGTAGTCACTGCGCTATGTATGCTCATGACAACATCTTGTGGTATGAAGAAAATGCTTTCAATAAAAACAGGAAAAGCTTTCCAGGACATTGTGTGTGTAATTGCCTTTTCGTTCCCTTCAGCGGGACCAGAGAGTTAAAGTGCAAGAAGCTCCCTGCTATCCCTTTTTATACGGAAAGGCCGTGAGATGGGCCAGTCCTATGAGGGGAGCCGCACGCTCCACTGCTAAGACGGAAGGCAACCGAGGGTTGGGGGAAAGGCCACAGCTGGGCAGCACTGGCCACCCACAGCGCGGGTTCTCCTGAGAGCACGCAGGCACTGCTTTAGTGCTGGACACCGGTACTTGGAGCCGTCGGTGGGCACCGCATGCCAAGGCAGTCAGGGGGGTACGAACGCCACCTCGTCATAGGCAGCGTAGGGAGCATGTGCAGAGAACCCATGCTCGCCGGAGGATGAATCAATGACCACCTGCAGAGGAGAGAGACCCAGACGCTCTCCCAGACTCCACACGACGTCCACCCTGCAGCTCCTTGGAAAATTCCTCTGAAGAAGTCTCCCGGGGCCAGAGGTGAGCGGGGGGCACCTCCACACACATTTGTGAGGGGGGCCCGGCCGTTCAGGGTCTTGTGTTCCTTTAAACATCGCGACTACATGAATAAGGAAGTGGGAAAGGGTTTCCCCCACCTCCTAGACCAGAGCCACTCACTGAGGTCCGGTCACAGCAGACAGTGTGGCAGCCAAACACGGACAGAGACAGAGCGATGCAGAACTCGAGCTCGGTGAGGACGGCCTGCTCGGCTGAGATCGCCTGCCAGTCAGTCCCATGAGAAGAGGAAAGTTAGAGGCCTGAGAAGAGGGGTCTGCCCCTGCAGCTGGTGCACATGCTCATCGTAAAGCTGAGGCCACGCCCCCAATGCAGGCCGTGTCCCGTCCTGGTTTCCCTCCTGACCCCTCTGGGCAAGGGACAACAAAACTCAATGCTGCGACAGACTCTGCAAAGGACAGTCTTGTTCTAATTTTCACCGAAAAGACATCATTTCTGCTTCTCCAAATTTTTACATAAAAACCAATTTTTACTCCTTTGCAAAGCCTGCTCCATGGAGGTGTCTGAGGTTGAGGCTGTTTGAGGAAGGACTTAAGGCACATGGCGGTGGGTCTCATCATGAAGCAGCGTGTGGTGGTGTGAACGTGCAGATTGCAGAAAGGACCCTGGGCTTTGCCTATCACTGTTACCAAAGAAGTAGAGTCCTCAGCTTCCCCAGGTTCCGGCTCCAGGAAGCCTACAGTAACAACCGAGGAACAAATCCACCCATTCATTCTGTATTCGTCCTAAGTGGAGGTTGGCCTTAGGCTCACCCGAGGGGCACGGGACTTGTCACTCTTGTGCTGCTGCATGTGCCAATTTAAGCTTTGAGTCCAGGGTGGACTGTCTTTCTGCAGGTGGCGGCTGCTCTTGCCCTGTGCTCTGTTATGTGTCTGAGGTGAGGGTGGAATTGGTGCGTTATGGGGCTGTTCTGTGTATCTCACCCTTAGATCTAGAAATACTTACAAATGTTACATATTCAGTTGTCTCCGATCCCCTTCTTGACTGATCCAAATTGACAGCGGGAGTACGAGTGCAGTGCTGCTCTGACAACACTCACAGTGCTCATCCCCAGGCCGACGCAGACCTGCAGGAGAGGCAGAAGGCCCTCGCCATCCTGCTTCTTTGGCTAATCGCTGTGCAGGGGCATGGTGCATGTGCTCTGTAAAATATAACTAAAATTGATTTTTTAAAAGCCAGCCAAAGACAAAACAATGTGTGGTACCCAGGAAGGGACTGCTCGGTACGTGAAGCAAGTAGTGGGAAAGCAGAGAGGAGCGGGTCGTCGGGGAACTAAGGTGATCTGCTGCCCCTTCACCGATGCCGTGACACGGCAGCTCACGGCGCTTTTCGCCATCTTCTTTCCAGACGCAGTGGACAGAGCTCCAGACAGGATGCACTGCACAGTAAGAGCAGGTAATTGAGTTAGACAAGCAGCATGTCATCTGGGGACTTCCTAAGGACAAATGGATCTCAGGACTCGCCCCGCAGGTATGGGCTCACAAAGAATTTATGAAATTGAGGGCTGGGTAGATAGCTTGGTGTCCTAAGCACCTGCCTGGCAAGCACGGGGGCCCGAGTGTGAACCTCGGCACAGCATGCCGTGCTGGTCCCACTTGGGCTGCACTGAGCTGGCCACTGAAAACAGGTGTGGTGGCCATGCCTGTGATCACAGTGCTCGGGAGGCTGAAGCAGGAGGATCACTATGAGTCCAACCTGTCTAGTGAGACCCTGTACCAAATACATACATATATATATATATATATATATATATATATATATATATATATATATGTCTTTAGGGCCATGTGCTTATTTAATGTAATAGAAAACTCCATGTGATTCCAGTATACTTACACAGATTGGTCCCCAGTGCTCATTTTCATTTGTGAATGTAAAATAAAGATGATAAATAGATGGACATATGACCTTCAGCATCATCCACAGGCAAATATACATGACCCCTGTCATGACTTGGGTCACCTACAGAAGAGACTGTCTGTGAGATACAGCATTAAACATTTCTCAGAAAAATCATTTGAGGAGGTCTTGCTAGGGAGTTCTGTAAAGACAGATGCTCAGATGACGGGCAGTACCACCACATGCAGAACGCTTAGGTAGCCTGGGCAAATGGTGTATCTGGCCTCTTCACTTAAAAGCCCGTAGCTGACCAGCCAGGTAGCCCAGCGGAGTAAAGCACCTGCTGAGGCAGACACAGGGACCAGGGTTCAGTTTCCAGCATGCCGTGCAGGCCGTGCCCTGGGTGAGCAGGTGACTGCGACTGGGTGTGGCGGTGCGCGCCTGTAATCCCAGTGCTCAGGAGGCTGCAGGAGCATCACTACAAGTCTGACCTGCGTAGTAAGACCCTGTACTAAAAACAAAGCAAACAAACAAACCAAAAGGCTAGAATACCTTAAATAAAAAAAGCCCACAGCATTGCACAGGATTTTCCATGGCTGTGTGATACTAGGGGGGGAACAACAAAAAACTCTTGGGAACATGGTGCCAACTCAGCTTGAGTGGGACTTCAGGTGCTCGCCCCAAGAATGGCGGGCTCTCCCATGGCAGATTTCTGGGTGTGGCTCAGCGTACCCTGAGGGAAGGTCAGCAGCCTAAGGTGGCCCAGGGAGCAGCTGAGCTCCTGCCCTGCCGCGCCATGGCCAGGTCTCTTGCTGCTGCTGCTGCTCTTCATGGCCTGTGCAGGCTCCAAGGGCTGAAGATGCACTGGTGTGGCAACTGGATGGAAGGGTGAGTCCTTCTCGCAGTGCCTACTAGACGCCATCCATGACAGCATGAATGGCCATTGACTGTTCACAGGAGAAGCCAGAAGTCAATGACTGCTGGCCACAAATCTTAGTACTTCTGCCCAGTGACATGACGTAGAGTATGCAGATGTGCTACATTACACCGTCTTCATTCCACACAGACCTGAGCAGCATCTGGATGGGTATTTTGGTTTTGGTGCTGCTGGGGTTATTTTCAAGGGCTATGCTTCTCAGCAAGCTTAAAGAATGACAACCATTCCTCACTGAGCCAATAACAACTTGCATGCTTTTGTCATTCGAGTGCGAGTCCTCTCATGAGCTCTAACTCAGCAACCCACGTGCTATGTACAACCGCACAGAAGCCCAGAGCAGGCCTCTCTGTGTCTGTCCCAGGCCTGGTGAGATTGTGTCCCTACCTTGGCTGCACAACCAGCTCCATCACATGTGAGCTGCCTGGATATAATTCCAGGAAATGCATGTGACATGCTCCCACATCAGGTTTGCCTTTGCTCTGTGTCCGGAGCAGATCTCAAAAGATTCCTTAAACAGCCCCCTGTGGGTTGAGGCGTAGGCTAATGCCAGTTTTTCTATCTTCCTCACCATGAAAATGGCTTCCTAGTCTTAAACGCTCTTTGGGGGAGTGAGGTTACAGGAAATGTGGAGCTGCCCTGAGGCTTCAACCTGTGTCACTCCTAGAGGTCAAGATCACAGTCATCCTCCTGGACGGATGAGGATAGAGTCAAGTTCACTCAAAAAATTCATTAGAATGACACTGTCATCTTCCCATCTGCATAACCCATCTGTGTTTTCCTTTTCTAAATAATGTCTACACTGAGCCATAAAAATGTTCTTTTTCTTGTTCAAGCACTCGCCTTATAGTTAGACCAGCACTCTGCTGTACCTGCCAGACCCCTGGGTGCAGCCCAGGCCTGGTGTGTGAGTGAGACCTTTTGCCGTCCCCTTGGGACCACTGCAGACCCAGCCCAGGCCCTGTGTGTGTGTGGGACAGCTTCTGCTCCCCTCACCCACCGGGCACCTTCAGACCTATCCTAGGCCTGGCATACAGGCCTGGTGTGAAACTCTGCAGCTGAAGCCTCTGCCGAGAGGCTAGGGGCCAGAACCACCCAGCTAATCCAGGAGTAGAAGAGCTTGCCAGAGGCACAGTGAGTTCACTTCCACGGGCTGCAACAGGAAGAAGCAGAACGCAGCAGCCAGACCCAAGCCAGGCACATCGGGACAAGTTCACACTTTGTAGATCCTGACCTGCTAAGCTGAGGCACTTTGCTAGCCCCAGGTCTATGAGAGCATCCTCCCTCTTTCTCTCTTGACCAAGAATGGGGACAAAAGGCAGCTGGGGTGAACTAGTCTTCCTGTATGACCCCAGGCACATCAAGGGGAGGTGATCAGGCAGAACTTAGGGGAACTAACTTAAATACAAATTCCCAGTTTAATATCTGCTGAGCTATACAGACATAATGCTTGCTCTTATGGTTGAAAATATGAACCCATTAGTTACAAAAGTTTGTTAACTGCTAAATATCACTACCCATTATTATTATTATTATTATTATTATTATTATTATTATTATTGGCAGAACTGGGGATTGAACTCAGGCCCTTGTGCTTGCCAGGCAAGCACTTATTCTACTGAGCTATCCCCCCAGCCCACTGCCCTTAATTAGTGTTCCTAATTGTAGTTCTACTAATACAAAGCTATAACCACCTCAACCATATAATCTCTTGAGTAAGAATTTCAGTAGGTGCTAAGATTATAACTGCACCAAATCTCTACATTAACGTTCAGAAGACAGTGCTATACAAAATGATGAAGAGAAGAAGCAAAATGCAATCTCAGGCTCCAAGCCCAACCAGAACAAATGCAGGAGACACTAGCATAGAAGAAACTGGGAATCACATAGCAGAAATCTCTGAAGTAATAGCATCTGAAGTAAAGAAACAACTGCAGAAACATATAGAGGAAATCAGATCAGAAATAATCTCTGAAGTAACAAAGAAAGGATAACTATAATGAAAGAATTAATAACTGCTTCTAAAGAAGACTGATAAAAATAGATAATAGAAAAATGATGGAATCCTTAAATGAACAAGATAGGAAAGAAATAGAATGCATGAAACAGATTCAAAGTGATATACGGGAAATTAAAGCTTCAATCACAAGCTGGCAAAACTGTTTGAATGAAAGTGAAAAATAGACTTTCAGACCTTGAAGACAGCATTGCAGCTAGTGAAAGGTAAGAGAACAAAATGGTCAAGCAATGGCTGTGACTCATCCATATGGCTGACACTGACAAAAGATCTACAAACTGCTCTATGTGGATTCAGGGTAAATCCTGAGGGGATTCAGCTGACTTTGTCAGATACAAAAGCTACCTTTTTTGTTATATAGGTCTTGCTTTATCTTGGTCTTAACCATCCAGCAGAAAAGTGTAACCATGAGGCATAAAAAGTAAAGCCATATTAATATGCTGAGTTGTAATTATGGACTACTGGACTATATTGGATTATTTTGCTGAATTCACACATCTACAATATTTGTATGGCAATGAAATAGCCATCTGTGACAAAATTAAGTGAAAAAGGAGGATATAAATGAAGTACCATTTTATAGTGAAAAAATATATATCTGTATATACAAATTAATTAGGTTAGATATACAGCTACTTTCTCTTAGTTCAATGAGAAGAAAGATTTGTACTAATAGTGTTTAGACAAGATATCATGTCTGCTTCTTGTACTATGAATAACTACTACAAAGACAACAATGTACAATATATTAATTATTGTAAGTGTCTTACTAACCTGTTTTGAAATTGTCTCATTGCTATTTCTTTCTCAATAAAATTAATTAAAAAATATATATTTTGGTTCAAGGAAATGTGGTCACTCTCAAGTTTTCTTTCTTTTAATGGAATGCACTGGGTTAAGCTCCTCTACTGTCCAGTTTTTCATCCTTAACTCATACTGAAAGTGTAAATGCCACGTCTTTGTGGACAAAACATCATGCATTATTTGTGACAATGAGTATTCTTCTGTACAGTGTTCCAGTACTCATAGCTTAGGTACAAGCAGTCTCTCTGAGCTGAGAGTCTCTTCAAGGCAGTGACCTAAGGAGGCAAGCAACCTCGGCCTGCAGCATGACAAGTACACCCTCCCATCCAACAGGCATTGTGTAAGAGGAGTTAGTGGTGTGGAACGGAGGAAGTTGTTCAAGGCCCAGATGGAGCTGAATACAGATTTGGGAGCAATCCTGACATCCCCTATCCAAGGGCACCACAACAACTGGGAGAGCTCCACAGAGACAACCACGACTGCTTGCTAAGGGTTGGATGCTAAGCCAGACAGACAGCAGCAGCTCATCCTTCATGAATCAAGGAGGCAGCACCGTGGAACAGACTCCAAAACCAGGGCCTTCCACACATAGAGGGTGCCTCTGAAGCACAGGCATTTCCTAAGGAGACCTCAGTATTAGTGATAAAGCTACCTACTATAAGGAATTTGTAGTCATCAAGCCAGAAAAAAATAAAAATGTAGAGAATGACAAGGCACAGAGGCAAATCCCAGCCCCAGGCCTCCAGCCTACTCAGCACAAGTACACGGGAAAATGAGGTAGAAGAACATGGAGGCCACCCACCTGAAATTTCTGAAATGGTAGCAGCAGAAATTCAGAAATAGGTGTATGAGACTATGGAAGAAAGAAGACCAATAGTCAGAGAAAAAAAAAATTACCATAGCAAAGGAAAAACTCAGAAATTTTAGAATTGCCATAGATTAAAAAAGTAGAGGAGCACAGACACTGATGGAAATCATGAAAGCTCATCATAGAAAAGAAATTAAGTCATTGAAACAGATTTAAATTGACATCCAGGAAATTAAAAATTACAGTGAAAGTTTCCTAAGCCATGTGAGCCAATGTGCAGTCAGAATCTGAAATCTAGAAGGCAGGACTGCAGCTAGCAATCATGAAAAGGAGCATCTCTTAAAAATACCAAGGGACCATAGCTATAAATTGATGCAAATAAGAATAACATAGGATTGACTGGAGCCAATAAAAAGCAGGAGACAGTAAAGTGATTTTATAACAACTGTTCACAGAGACAATGGCAGAAAGCTCCCCGAATATGGAAAAAGAATTTAATATTCACATAAATCAGGCATATAGAACTCAAGGTAGCCATGATAAAACTACACCAAGGCATATAATAATCAAGATTGCATCACAGAATATTAAAAGCTGCTAGAGAAAAGAAACAATTCACTCCTAAAGGAAGGTCCATCAGTATTAGAGTAGACTTCTTAACATAAACCCTCAGTCTAGGTGATCTCTTAGTGCTATATTCTGTCCAGAAAGAAAAGACATTGATGTACCCACAAAACTGTCTTTGAGAATCAATGGAAAAGAAGATACCTCCATAAGAAAGAACATCTAAAAAGATTTATGACCACCAAACCGCTCCAGCATATGCTCTGAAAAATATTCTAGAGACAGCTAGTGTGTGCACATCCAGTACACCAATCCAAAGGAGGCGTTAGGCAGGGCGAACAGTTAAACAGAAGGAAAAGACCAAGATCCAACAGAATAAAATAGTATGAGAAGGATACGTCAGTACATATCAGGCATAACCATCAATGTAAATCGATCGAGCTCACTAATGAAAGAAATCAACTGGCAGAACAGATTAAAAGGCAAGACTCGACAATATTCTGCATACAAGAAACAGATTTAAGTCAACAAGAAATGGAGAGACTGGAAAATCAAAGGCTGGAAAAATATTCCATGTGAGAAGAGCCCAGAAAAAAGAGGGGCGGCTATTCTATTTGCAAACCACGTGAACTTCAAGTCAAGACGGACAAAAAGAGGCGAAGAAGCGCAGCAGGGCTCGGCTCAGCCTGCACACGGTCATCTGAGACGAATTGTCATTTTTCAGAAAAAGACGCAAAGCGGCAAAAAAATGTATGAGGACATGGCCAACATCACAGGTCATATGAAAAACATAAATTAAAACAATGTTGAGTTTGGATTCTCAGCACGGAAAAAAATGCCTATTAAAGTTACTAATAACAAATGCTGGTTGGGGTGTGGTGAAAAAGGAACCCTTCTTCACTGCTGATGGGGGTGCAGGCTGGTGCAGCCACTGTAGAAATCAATGTTGATGGTCTTCAAAAACTTAGGGCTAGAGGTTCCACATGGCCCAGATTTTCCCTTTCTGCAAATCCTTGCAAAAGCATCATAATCAGAGCTACATGTATGCACACACACATTTATAGCAGATCAGCTTCTAATTGCTGAATCTTGGAAGCAACCCAAATGATGAATGGGTAGAGAAGAAGTTTAAATATATATATACATATATACATTTATACTTACTCAACCACAAAGGATAAAACTCAGACGTTTATTGCTTAACGGGTAGACCTTGACAACATAAGCAGAAGTGAAATGAATGTGGTGCACCTGTGAAAATATTGCATTACATCTCTGGTGTGAGAAATTCAAATTATAAGGAACCACAATACGCAACAGACATTGTGAAAGAGCAAGAAACTGTTCAAGAGGAAAAGGGAATTTGAGAGTAGGAAGAGGACAGAGAAGGAAGGGAAAAATAAAAAAGTAGGATGAAATGAAAACAGAGGTTTGCGAACAGAGAGGGGAAGAATGTTTGAAAGGACACAAATGGAGGGAGAAATCACGAGGCCTGGAGCACAAATACAGGTCCCATATCATGAACGCACTCATTACGTGTGTACTGTACCAATGAACTTAATAAAACAAAAGAAACTGTCATGGCAAAAATGTTTAGGTAAAATGCGCAGTAAAAAAATGTTCATGACATAGGGCTGGCAAATAGTTCTTAGTCTTGACCTCCAAAAGTGTGAACCATAAAACAAAAACTTGGTAAATATGAATTTATTAAAGTTTTAAAAAATATTTATTTGGTGAAAGACCTGGTTAAGTGACTGGAAATACAAGAGGCATGTGGACTAAATGCTTCTCAGCTACATATGTGAGAAACAGCTAGGCTTTAGAATACAGAAAGATTGCCATAATTCAACAGTAGAAAAGCAGCCAATCCTGACAGAAACTGGGGAAGGATACAGAGCAGCATAGCTGGGGAGAACGCACAGGCGGCAAATGCTCACGGGAAGATACTCGCACTGCTGGCCACCGAGGATGCGCAAATTAAATCCGCCATGAGTGGCTACGGCTCACCGACCGGCATGCCCAGGGAGGAAGTGGTTCCCTCGCCAAATGCTGCCAAGGCTTCAGAGAGCCTGGTCCCCAGGTATGGCTCCTGGGGATAAGAAGTGGCCCAGCCTCGGGGAAAAAATGTTTGCTGTCTTCTTTTAAAAAAATTTAAGTGTACAACTACTATCTGATCCAGCATTGTGTGCCTGTGCATTCATCCCATAAGGATGATCTAGTTCATATGGAAAGTGGCCCACAGACACTGACAGTGGCTTTTCTCATAATGGCCCCAGCGTGAGACAGCCCACACATCTTTTGAAGGTAAATGGCTAAACTTAGTGTGGTATGCCCTTGCATGGAAAACTACCCAGCAGTGAAAAGGGACTGTTAATGCAAGTGCACACACCCACATGGACAAACCTAGAGGATTTGCTCAGTGAAAACCCCAGTCCCCAGAAGTAACCCACTCCTGTATAGAATCTCACTTATGGAGCCAACGAGCAGCCAGAGGACAGGGAAGGTGGAGGGAGGAATTAGGCGTGGCCATGTGAGGCACCTGGGGGATGGCGTGCTCTGTGTCTGACTCTATTAATGACATTTACATTCATGGATTTTCCTGAACCTCAGAGAGGCTGTGACCAGACCCTGCCAGAACCTGAGGTTGGCACAGCACTCTCTGGAGTGTCCCGGGAGACAAAACTGAACGTGATGTCACCTGGCAAAGCGCTGGCCAGGACAGCAGGGAGATGTGGAGAGGGCACGAGCCCCTTGTGTCTGACAGTTGCATGTGAATGCATGCTTATCTCAGAAAAGCCCAATAAAAACATATTCCAAATCTATATCAATAAAGGTGGGTACAGCCACACCCAGGGAATTGGCCTCCTTTCCCTGGGGGTGGTTCCAAGCATTTTCTTCATGTTTAGAAAAAGATATGATTTTAAGCCAGTCCCATTCTTGTGCAGGGGCTGCCCACCTGTGAGGTAAAGCTGCCATAAGATTTTTTTTTTTCCTCCATCACTGGGGCTTGAACTCATGATCTTGTGCTGCCAGGCAGGCACTTATGCTGCTGAGCTATCTTCTCAGCCCTAAAGCTGTCATAAGAAACAGTTTCCTTAGTTATCCAACTAGAATTGCTAAGTCTTCTGCCACTTTAAGAGTTTGTAACTTTGCACCTGCAACCAGAAAGCGAGGTAAATTATGCCGTATGAAGTGATGACCTCGAACAGGTAGGACCAGCAACAGCAGCCTGCTGCTTCCTCTGTTCTCGAAGTTTTGTCTCCTGGGCAACTCCAGAGAGTGCTGTGCCAGCCCCAGGTTCTGGCAGGGTCTGGTCACAGCCTCTCTGATGTTTGGGAAAATCCATGAATGTAAAAGGAAAGCAGACGCACAGAGCTGTGTCCCCAAAGCTCATTCACTGTCACCTGCAAATGCGCTCACTCCAGGAACCTCAATCCTCCGCAGCGCGTTCCAGACCCTTTCCGAGCAGAGCCACCAGCACAGCATGTGACCTGCTTCTCCAGTGGACACCTCAGAGGGAACCGCTGGCTCCTTGCTCGGAGGTCTTGCTCCATGAGACAGAGCCCAGCTCCACTGAGAGAGGCGGATGAGGCGCCCCGTGGTGCCGACCCGGCTGGTCGTCCTGCAGCTGGGCTGAGTGACAGGCTAACGCTGCCCGGGATGCTCACACACACAGTCCCTTATCTCCGCTCCTCACACGGTCGCAAGGTGGTGACCACAGCCCAGCACTTCCCCTTCTCGACCGGGGCCATTCGCTTCCTTTGCCACTCAAGAGCCCAAGTCCTGACTGAAGACGCAGCTGGCTTCGGCTCAGCGAGACGTTTCTCCTGTGCGGCTGCAAGCTGCATAGCTCGGGTGGGTGGACCTGGGCTGGATGCCTGTCCACAGCTTGTGATAGGAGAGAGGGAATAGTGTGTTAGAGACACCATACAAGGCCTGTACTGTGCTGATACCCACTGGCGAGTTGGGTGAACTAAACCAGAGGACACAGGGCCATGACACAGGGCTCTGGCAGTGTGTGTGTGATTCAACTGACATCCGAGGTCACTCACACAGAGGACTGGGGATCAGCATCTATGGAGCGAAGAGGATGACAGCACCGTGTGCTCCCTGGGAGGATGCAGAGGTAGGAAGAGCCGTTGCCCCTCAGCCCAGACTTTGTCTCCCTGAAGGTGACCAGCTGGGGGACATGGAGGCGTGGTCTGAGGCAAGGGCCTGGGTAAAATGAGCTGCAGGAGAGCCATACATAGAACTCACCTCACCTGTCACCTGTGGCACATGAGCCCCGCAGTCTTCCTCAGGATCCTAAGGGGTAACTCCAAGTCTTACTTGGGGACACTGCTTGCTTCAGGATCAGGGATGCTGTGTGCACACTGAAGGGGAGGTGAACCCATCCAAGGGTCACTTTCAGGGACAATGTGGGAGACTTGGACAAGAGCATAAAGGGGAAACCCACCCTGCTCTAAGCAAACAGGGGCGAGTTAAATCAGATCCAACCCAGAGCCCAATTTCCAGGTGTCGAGCTGATGACCCCAAGTAGGGAAGACATTGCCAAGTGGAGCTGCCCTGAGCAGGGCTCTCCTTCCTTCCTGCAGCAGCAGCTGGACACCAGGGTCACACGTAGCCCGAGCACTGAGTGAGAACGTCCTGCCCCAGACCAGCTGCAGAGGACTCTGCTGCCTTCCTGAAGGGGCAACCCCAGGCCCTCAAGGTGAGTGGGCCTAAGGTGCCATCCAAGCCTAGGGGACAGGCCTGGAGAGACCAGACAGCTGGGGGCTCCCAGTATATCCCATCCCATCCTGAATTAACCTTAGGACCTCGGGACATGGGCAAGTGGAGCTAGCAGCAATCTGAAGGAAGCTCAGTGTCTTTGTCTAAGGAAGCACAGGAGGGCACAGGCTTTGGAAAATGAGTGACAGAGTTGTTTTAGATTAAGGAAACTTTTGGTGTAGGACAACCTTGATGTTTAGACTTTGTCTTGCAATGTTTTCCCATTTTTAGTTTTGAAGGTGGTTAAAGTAAATCATTTACTGGATTGGGAAATCTCTGTCTTCGTCAAAGCTATGTCTCCTCAGAAGTAGTCCTTGCCTTCCAGGCAGTGCAGTCTCTCCTTGGGCTTGCCGCTCTGTGCCTTGGGGTTTCAGTGGTGCCTTTTATTTGCTTTGATGTGAGGTTTTCCTTTGCGATTGGAATCAGTTGCCACCTATGGACACCGTTTTCTGTGAGTATCACTAGCGGTTCCTCTGCCTTAACCTCAGCTATCTGCAGATTCCCCACCCCCACTTAGAAGGAAACTGGTGTAGTCTTCTCCAGGTCCTGAGGGGAGACCAACAAATTGGGTAGATGACATTGGCAGGAGAGCAAGGGGACCTGGGGAGCAGCATAAGAGCTGAGGCAAAGGGCCAGCGAGATAGCTCAGTGCATTAAGTGTCTGCTCTGGCAAGTGCAAGGACCAGGGTGTGATCCCCAGTCCTGCATGCAGCACCGGCCCGACCTTAGGGCACTCCGAGCCCATGATCTAGTGTGGGCTTGGTGGCACATGCCTGCTGTCCCAGTGCTGGGGAGGCTGAAAACAGGAGGATCACTACACATCTGATCTCTGTAATGAGACCCTGTACCAAATACGTAAGTGGAAAAAAAACAAAAAAAAAAGAACCGAGGCAAGGGCGGGCCTGAGTGGCTGCTTCTCTGATCAGTTCCTCATCTCTAGAGCGCTGTCTATTGCTGCTGGGATGGGCCTGGTAAGCGTCCTCTGTGGAGGCTCTGTGATGCTCCATGGCGGGAAATGCGCTCCTATCCTTGAGCTGGGGAGTCCAGTCTGCCCCCCACCTGCTCCTGGTCCTCCTCCATCTTCAGAGCAGGAAATGTTGCCCTGGAGATGTCCAGACTCAGAGTGGCCGAGATGAGTGACATTTTCTGAGCACACCAACATAGGAGAGTGTGAGACTGTAGATGCTTCGCGTTCTTCCTCTTGCCTGCTCTTCAGATCATCAGAAGCCTGGTGATGAGCTCCTGCAGTTCTGTGGTGGCAGTGGCTGGAGTTCCTTTGGGCATCATGTTTTGGGTTCCATATTGGTCAAGGTCATGTACTGATCACTCCTTCGGATGCTTTAATCTCATCAGAGTAAGTGTTTCTTCTTCCAGTAATAAGAAAGAACTGGGTTTCCTAGTTGGGATGGTCATTGTCCATCCAGACTGTGAACGTCACTAGGGGCCCTCGGACGCCTAATGGTCTCAGCGATTACAGGGCACTTTGCTTTGCTCCTCACTAGGAGCACTGACCTGAGAGCTACCTTACAAGCCCTCTTGCCCTCAGGGAGTGCTGCTGTGAGGGTGGTTAGCAGAAACGTCTGTGAAACAAAGTTCTTCCAGCGACACTGCTTTGTGAACCTAGTGACTTCCAGAGGAGGAGCAGCGAGTGGACGGGGCAGGAGCTCATGTTCTCCAGGACCCTGAGCACGCAGCAGCCCTGGCTGGAGGGGCCTGCTCCTCTTGGTGCTGAGTGGCCTGTGCTGAGTGAGGGAGATATGCAGGGGCAGGGCCAGGCCTGTTGGTGGGAGACACCCGAGGGCGCAGAAGCAGGGCACTCTGGAATCCTACAGGGACACGAGTTCTCCTGCCAGACCCACCTCATTCTAGCTGAGGGCCCAGAGACCACCAGCAGGAGGGTGAAGCTGCCCATCTGCTGGGGCTCGTGGAGAGTGTGAGCTCACACAGTACTCACTGCGCGCCAGGAGGAGAGCACTGGACTCACAGAGTGTGCAGGCTGCCCGCGAAGCTCAGCTCCCTGCGCGCTCCTGCACCTGTGCCCTTCGCTGCCTGCCTGGGACTCAATGGGCAGTGACTGCCACCTCCTTAGGATGATGCTCTATGTCACTCTGCTTCCCTGCAGGGCTTTTTCGCTGGCATGTTGGTCCTCCTTGTGCTGGAGACCTGCCTGGCATTGTCCCTCTGTGTATTTGGGTACAAGGTGGCCTGAGCCGTCAACAAGGCAAGTGCTGGGCAGCTCAGGCTCTTCTCCTCCCTCCCCTCTGCCCTATGTGTGTGTTCCCTTTTCCCACCTGGAGCAAAGTATGCAGAGTAAAACAAGCAAAGCTGTGAGATGAATCCCTTTTCTGTAAAGAAAAGGAACAGGTGGAGACGGCCAGGAGCTCCCCAGCCCTGCAGTGAGCTCTGTGCCCCTGGCCCCTGGCAACCCTCCTGGTGCAGCGGGGTCCTCAGACAGCTGATCTTAGGGCATCACTGTGGTGAAAGGACATGGCCAGTGATGGCCCTGAGGGCACACCCAGCCTGGGGCTCCTTCCCTCCTGCTCAGGTGACAGTGAACACCTGCTCTTCTGCTTCTTCACAGGTGATCATTACCTGCCAAGTCGTGCCCGCAGCCCCTCCACAGCATCCCCTGAGCACATCTGTGATGAGCTGGAGCTTGCATAGTAGCTGCACACTCAGCATTCCTGTCAATTTTCCTGCTGGATTTTTCCGAATGCAGTTCTACACAGGGAATCTGTGACAACACGTGTCCGACGATCCCAGCGTTTACATTCTAGAAATCCTGGTGTCATCCAGAGAGGACCTTCTCTTTCACTGATGCTGATTATCTATTGCATGCTGCACCATCCTAACCCTCAAATGTTCAGAGAACAGAGCACCAGCTGGCATTGCTGAGTCCCCAGAAGTAGAGACCAGGAAGGAGTTGTGTTGTGAATTGCTGTGTGGTACTGTTGCTGCGTCACCAGGCATTGGTCACAGAAGGGAGAAAACGCATTGGGCGATCAATCCATGCCCGATATCTGGGTGTCTCTGATGTTCTCTAGTTCAAGCCTCTGACTGGTTTTTAGCACAGGTGAGCCCTGGAAATAAGTCATCAGTCAATGTCAGCCAATAGTTAATGCTTCTGTTTTCTGATGTCTTTACATAAATGAAAAGATAAAGAAGAGATAATCTTCTAGCTGTGAATGTGTGTGTGTGAAGGAGAAACCCTCTGTGCTGGAGGGTTTCCAGGGGCCAGTGGCACAGAGCTCACTGCAGGGCTGGGGAGCTCCTGGCCATCTCCACCTGTTCCTTTCCTTTGCAGAAAAGGGATTCATCTCACAGCTTTGCTTGTTTTACTCTGCATAATTTCCTTGTGGCTGAAACCGCAGGAGTGTGCACTGTGGGGACACCTGGCCGGAGTCCTGCAGCACAGGGCGGCTGTGGTGTCCTCTGCCTGTAGTGCAGGGCCAGGAGCACGGAGCCCGAGCAGGCATGGACCAGATCCTCACAGGCTGCAGAAAGATGAGGCCCTGCGGGCCCCACAGCTGAGCCCCACGGAGCCCAGAGAAGCACCGTGACGCGGAGCTCAGAGGCCGCTCCATTGCTACCTGCCGCTATGTTTGTGGGAATTTGCAAGAACTTCAATAGGAAATGATTATTGGTGACGTGCAAACTACACATTTGTCCATTTCCCAGACACAGATCAGGAAAGGTGACTGCTCATGTCGCTTCACTTCATTTTAGTCTCATTTACCGTGAATTCCCAGAGAAGGCGTCCTTGATACAGAGCAAGCCTTGAATCCCTCGCAGAGTCCATCAGTGCACATCCCTGTGGCCAGTGGTCCGGAGGAGGCCGAGCCCGCCGCAGAAGTGGCGGCATGCACAGGGGGCAGGCAGCGGGCACACCCCTGCCTACCCTGAGCTCTCAGGGGACACTGCTGTGCGGCAGGCAGAAACCGGGCTAGAGGAAGGGGAGGGATCCCTGTGGCAAAGAAGGATACAATCTACCTGTCGCCTTCACCGCACTGTAGGACATTAACGCAGCCCCAAGTTCTCCGTATTTGCAAAGTCTCCAGAGTTCCTTCTGCGTCCCTGTTGAGTGCATTCCTGTGCAGGAGCTCACCAAGGGCAGCGCTGGGTCTGAAACACGACGTGACACCACAATCCAACACAGTCCAGCATTCTGCAACCATAGGGAGTTATTCAAAGAAATTGTCGACCATATCTATGGTAGCTGAATGTCAATGGAGTGCCCACTTTTGACAGGTGTAGACAAAGGAAGGGTTGTAGAAAGAAAAAAATCATGATGTGTGTGTATAGACAGTACAGTTGGGATAGATAACGCTGTGCTTCTACATAATTCTATGAGAGGCAATATCTGCACTAATGGTGGTTGGACAGGATATTATGTTGGCTTTTAGTGCTATGGTCATCCACTAGGTAAATAATTATTGAATCTTTGATATAATTCAGCTATAAAAAAACCTGTAAATATAATATCATGTATGCACCTTGTACAATACCAAAACGTTATGAAAACAGTTTGCAATGTATTAATTCATCGACTCTGTATGG